>JBBPML010000181.1:0-51212 GCA_038090275.1 Austroboletus novae-zelandiae | reverse complement strand
CATCATACCCTATGCCCAACACATGTTTCACATGTGGCTTCTATCTTGCCTCATGGGCAAGGCTATGCTTAATCTCTGCTATGCTTCTCTCTCATTAGCCTATGGTGTATCTAACTCTTATCATATTCACACAGACTCTTATCTAATCAATGGGATGTGTTCCCTTATATAGTAGTTTACCCTAACATGTACAAACAGTAGAATAGTATATAAACCCCTGGGTCTCAAGGCTGAATCCCCAGTTTTGAAGACTTGGAGATTTCCTCTCACAGTTTGAAGTCCTTTGATAGACCAAGGATCTAATTCCTTCATACTATTTGCATAAGCTCTATTAGAGTGTTTCACTTCTTCAAAGCTACTCCAGTACCATCATTCAGGACTCTACTGCCTTGACTTCCCCTGCTGTTACAAGAACACAGGTCATCCACACAAGTGAGCTCTTGAGCTAGGATCAGACTACCCTAGGAAAGAGTTATTGGAGAAGAGGATTAATGCAACCTAGTGTCCCTTTCTCCCTTTGTAGGATTGATCGCCAATTGGGCTGCTGAGCCAATTGAGTCAAGAGAAGATAGACAACTTAGTGAGCAAGTTGAAGCAGGAGCACTCTCCAGAGAATTAACTCTACTCCCTGACTACTCAGATTTTGAATATGACCCCAATGACATGCTTTTCAATGCCTTTGTAGGAGAAGCAGTTGAGCATATCATCAGAGAGGCAGAAGAGAAAGAAGAGGAGAGATCGAGAACCCTCCCTCCCAGGACTGTTAAAAAACCTAGGGAGTTCACCTTCCTTATTCACAAGAAACCACATCGCCTCAGAACTCGTAGGATCTACGAGGCCAATCCAAGCAAGCAGAGACTTGATTGTGCCATTGAATGTAATGGACCTTACACTGTCCGCCCCTATCTATGTACTCATACCAAGCTAAGAGAAGTTGCTAGAGGCCTCCCTGAAACATTCCCCTTTTCCACCCTAGATTACTACTAGGGACTTCAAGCAATCATCATTTTTTTATCACATACAATCAACAGTGCAGAGCCCTGATAAGACACTGATTAAATGGCTTAGAAGTCAACCCAGACAGAGTTGACAAGTTACAGAACTTGCTTGATGAAAGGAGACAAAAGAAAGAGTTAGCTGCTCTTCTGTTCAATTCCTGCCACTTCAGACAGCAACAGGTTGCTCAACTACATAAACTTCTAAGTGACCCCCATCACCCAAGACACTAAGATGTCCAACTACAATCATCTTCTTGACCCACAAGGAAATCTTAACTGGAACATAATAGCCAGTATCATTGCCTGCCTGGAGCAAAGGGTCAATGAATTTCAACAAGCCAAAGATGCTGCTGCCATGGTGGCAGATGAACTAAGACTGAAGTTAGAAGAAGCTGAAGAACAGGCCCAGTTAGCCAATCAAAGAGTCAGAGAAATAATTGAGCTTCAGAAATGGGTCAGAAATGCTGGCACCCACAATATAGTCACGTCCCTGACATGGCTAGCAGCTCCAAAGTAGAGATCTTCACAGATCCAGGGACCTATGATGAATCCAAAGCCAAATTTGAAGAATGGTGGACAAAGATGAAAGCATAGGTAGAAGCAAACCTACACCACTTCACCATCAAGAATTCCATAATAGGCTGGCCCCTATTAGTCAATGGTCACAACCGTGTGTTTGCTGTGCTCTCTAGGCTCAAAGGAGTTAAGGGAAGTTACTATGCAGAAATGGAGCTTAACAAGCTTTCTCAAGGCATCTCAACCTTGGTGAACTGGGTGGTACTATGCATGGAAATCACAGGCCTCTTCAGGCCAGTGCTTCAGAAAGACTGGGCTTGCTCCCAGCTATCTAATTACAAACAAGGAGCCCAGGATATCTACATGTTCCTGGTTAAATTCAGAACACTAGCTTGGCAGGCCCAATGTGAAGACGGCCATGCAGCCTACCTATTGGAGACAAATTGCTCTGATGAAATCAAAAAAGAAATGTTCCACCTTGGAAAGTGAGGAGTGGGATATAATGACACCATAAAGAATCTCCAGGAGATAGGAAGTAACCTGGAAGCATACAAAATTGCATCTGGACAGAAACATTTCAGCCAAGATGAAAAATCAAGAAACAATGACTGAAAGGTCAATGCCACCAACACCCAAGACAAGGGCAAGGCAAAAGGAAAATGCTACGCATGCGGAAAAGAAGGTCATCTGGCCAAAGACTGCCACTTCCCCAAACCCAAATGCCCAGAATGTGGCTGGCAAGGGGACCATAAGCAGACATGTTCTAAAAAAGGACATCAGACATGGGCTGCCAACACTGAAGGTGCCACAATCTGGGAAATACCAGAAAACATGGATGAAAAAGAACTTGAGCTAGACGACTTGATGGGCAAGTCAATGGCAGAAATAAGAACCCTCATCTTCAATGAAAAGAAGAAGAAGGGAAAAGAAAAAGCGAACTGAGAGATCTAGAATCTCAGTTTGCTAATAAATTTGAACTACTAAAAGACACATTGTCACCCAAGGATTTCCCTGTCGAAGGTGACAGGGTAAAGGGAAGTCAGCTAGCTGAAAGCCAGCACATTAATCTTATCAAAGAAGGCTATGAAGTTCTTGACTTAAATTCAAGCATCCTAGGCTCAGGGCCAGAGATCAAAGAAGGCATAGATATGTGGATCCTAGCTGCCATGAAAACAGAAGAAGAAACTTCCTCATTTCCAGAAGAAATCTTTGTGCACACAGTTTATTTAAGAAAAGACATCAAAATGAAAGTATCTATTGGCTTGACACCAAAATCCCTCTTTTTAGTCAAAGCACTGCTTGACAGTGGCACAAATTGACTTTTCTTAGATGAAGCATGGGCTGTGACTCATGGTATTCCTATGAGACCTCTTGCATGCCCTATTCCAGTATTTAATGTTGATGGAACCAAAAACTCCACTGGTAATATTACATACTTCACAGATCTAGTAATCAAATTTGATGGTCACAGGGAAAAAATGATTGCAGAAGTAACCAATTTGGGTGGATTCCCACTGGTTATTGGATGCAACTGGCTTCTGTGCCACAATCCTGAAATTGACTGGCAACAAGGCATAGTCAAAATGACTTGCTGCCCTAGAAGTTGCTTCTTATTATAGGATCATGCTATTCGCATCTGTGATGCAGAAGAACATAATGAACAAGAAGAAGCATGGGAAGGATACCATGCATGTGCAGTGCTAGAAGTGCCAAGCACACCTCCACCAAAGTCTTTAGAAGAAATGGTATCTGAATGTTACCACAAATGGCTAAAAGTATTCTCCAAAGAAGAATCAGAATGCATGCCCACTAGAAAACCCTGGGACCATGCCATTGATCTAAAAGAAATGTTCCAACCCAAGAAGGGAAGGATCATACCCCTGTCTATAACAGAACAAGAAGAGGTCTCAGCCTTCATTGATGACCAACTCCAAAAAGAGTACATTCACCCTTCAAAATCCCCTCAGATGTCACCAGTGTTTTTTGTCCCTAAAAAGGATGAAAGAAAATGCATGGTTCAAGATTACTGCTATCTCAATGAACACACAGTTAAGAATAATTATCTGCTGCCATTGATCGGACAGCTAGTTGATAAATTAAAAGAAGCTAAGCTATTCACCAAGATGGATCTCCGCTGGGGATACAACAACATACACATCAAAGATGGAGACGAATGGAAAGCAGCCTTTGTCTGTTTCAGAGATGCATTCAAACTCTTAGTCATGTACTTTGGGCTATGCAACTCCCCAGCAATGTTCCAAGCTATGATGAATGAACTATTTGCCAACATGGAAGACATTGCAATAGTATATATTGATGACCTCATGATATTTACCAAAACAGACAATCTGGAAGAATACCAGAAAATAGTCCAAAAGGTGCTAGCTCATCTCAAATAAAATGATTTAATTGTAAAACCAGAAAAGTGCTCATTCCATGCCAAAGAAGTCAAGTTTCTAGATATGATGGTCAGACAAGATGGAATTTGCATGGATGATTCCAAAGTCAAAGTTGTTCTAGATTGGTCAACACCAAAGAATCTCTGAGGAGTTAGAAGCTTCTTGGGATTAGTCAATTTCTATAGAAGATTCATCTCTGACTACACCTCATTAGCTAGACTAATGAATGACTTAACAAAAAAAGACACACCATTCATATGGAGTGACAAATGCCAAGAAGTGTTTGATATGCTCAAAGAAAGATTCACTACCACTTCGGTCCTTACATTCCCTGACATAGATTGTCAATTCCACTTAGAAAGTGATGCTTCAGACTTTGCCACAGGCACAGTTCTATCTATACAACAAGAAGAGAAATGGCACCCAGTTGCCTATTACTCTCACTCTATGAATGACCAGGAAAGGAACTATCTGGTTGCCGATAAAGAGCTCCTCTCAGTTATGTGCATGCTAGAAACATGGAGGCATTACTTAGAAGGAGCTAGATTCCAATTTGAGATCTAGAACGACCACCAGAATCTTCAGTGGTTCATGGTATGTCAAGATCTAAACAGAAAACAAGCATGCTGGGCACAATATCTATCTAGATTTAATAGTATATGGTGCCATAAACCAGGTGCCACAATGGGAAAAGCCAACATACTATCTAGAAGAGAAGACCACATGAAAGGCATTGAAGAAGACAATAAACAAGTATTTGTAATCCTGCTGGAGTGGATTAGAACGAACCTGATCCAAGATGAAGGCGATAAATTATTAGAAAGAATAAAAAAAAAACAGTAACATTAAAAGAATCAGAAGTACAGAAGCTCTACGAACAAGGTTACATAGAGCATTCTAGAGAATCACTACTTATTAAAGAAGAAAAGATCTTTGCTCCCAATGACATGAATCTCAGATGCAATATGATAACAAATTGCCATGACACTCCCTCCATGGGCCATCCTGAACAGGAAAAGACACTAGAACTGCTGAGCAGATTCTACTCTTGGCCAGGCATGTCCACTTACTGTATGTAAAAAAATACATCACTAGATGTGATGTGTGTCAAAGAATGAAGATAGGCAATAAACCATCAGCCAGCAAGTTGCAACCCCTCGAGCCTTCCATAGCTCCATGGGTCGATATATCGGCAGATTTCATCACTGATCTGCCATTATCTAATAACTATGACTCAATACTTGTTGTTGTTGACAGGTTCAGCAAAGAAGTTGAGTTTATTCCCACAGTGAAGATGGTCACAGCACTAGACACTGCCCATCTATATCTAAATCAAGTGCGGACCAACCATGGGATCCCACACTCTATCGTATCAGATTGTGTACCATAGTTTGCATCACAAGTGATAACAGAATTGTGTAAATGATTAGGAATCAAATCTAAATTATCTACAGCATCTCACCCACAAACAGATGGGCAAACTGAACGCATGATCTGAGACCTCCAGCAGTATCTCTGGATCTTCTGTCATGAAAAACAGACTGAATGGGCAGACTGGCTTGCCATTGCTCAATTTAGCTATAACTCTAAGAAGTAGGCTTCTACTTAGAAGACCTCCTTCAAAGTCACAAGAACTTATATACCTTGAATGGGAATAGAGCCCAGCACTTCTAAAGCATCTGCAGTGAACAAGCTAGCCAATAATATAACTAAAATATTAGAATCCACTAGAACAAACATTGAGCAGGCTCAATCTAAAATGAAGATCCAAGCAGATAAACACTGTTTGGAAGCAAAAAAGTACTCCATCGGAGATGAAGTGCTACTTACAACAGAAAACCTGCACTTGAGGTGCAAATCATGTAAATTAACAGAGAAATGGCTAGGCCCCTTTTCTATCACCTGATGCATCAGAAGCAATGCAGTTGAGCTGAAACTCCCTCACAATATGTGTATTTACCCTGTGGTAAACATATCAAGGGTCAAACCTTATCTAAAAAGAGTAAACAGTTAACTAGTTTTTCAGCTTGGACCAGTCTATGTCTCAGAAGATTTAGACGCTGAATATGAAGTTGATCACATTGTAGATGCTTGCTGGAAGGGCAGAGAGAAAGAATATTTAGTTCACTGGTCAGGCTACTCTGATGAGGAGCACACCTGGGAACCCTTATCTAATCTAAAAAATGCGACAGATGCAGTCACACACTTCCACAAACTAAACCTGAAGGCATTAATATGATCTACCTTCACTAAGTTTGGTCTTTTTAATCCCTATGATGATGTCACAATCCCTGTTGAGGTTGCTCAGGTGTTCAACTCATAGAGAGGGGGTTGTGTTACGATCAGTCATTTCACCCAACTTAATTTCTGCCACTTGGGTGAGTCAAACTCATGACCTTCCATATATGGTAAATTCTTCCCACATCAAGGTGGAAAGGACTTGTCTTCAAGCCATCTAACTTATCATGTGACTGCTTATGTCAGTGGTCTAGATTTGGTTACATGATCACATCATGTGACACATCACATGCTTAAGGGCTAGACCCTTATCTCCTTATCTATGACATCATACCCTATGCCCAACACATGTTTCACATGTGGCTTCTATCTTGCCTCATGGGCAAGGCTATGCTTAATCTCTGCTATGCTTCTCTCTCATTAGCCTATGGTGTATCTAACTCTTATTATATTCACACAGACTCTTATCTAACCAATGGGATGTGTTCCCTTATATAGTAGTTTACCCTAACATGTACAAACAGTAGAATAGTATATAAACCCCTGGGTCTCAAGGCTGAATCTCCAGCTTTGAAGACTTGGAGATTTCCTCTCACAGTCTGAAGTCCTTTGATAGACCAAGGATCTAATTCCTTCATACTATTTGCATAAGCTCTATTAGAGTGTTTCAGTTCCATCAACATTAAAGATGGGGATCAGGCATGAGAGCAGCTTCATAGGGATATTGTGTTTTTCAGCCCATGCTTTGTCTAGGAACAGGCATGTGGTGCCACTGTCTAGCAGAGTGCTAACTTAAAAGAGGGAGTTCAGCATCGAGCTGATCTGAATGTTGAGCTTGATGTCTTTAGCCATGTGCACAGTGCACAGGTAGATCTCTTCTGGAAAATCATCCATGGCTACAGACTCTTTGGTTTCCATTGTGACAAGAACTCTTATATCAAGTCTACAAGGCATTGGTGACCCTCCTTCTAGGATAAGGGTGGGCCTGCCTTCAATAGGTTGGTACCCATCATTGATAATATTAATGTACTGGCTTTCAGCTAGCCAGCTCCCTTTACTGACATCTTCTCTGAAAACTTCAGATTCCTCAGATGTGAATACTTCTAAATATAAAAATCTATTAGCGGCCTGAAGTCCTAGACTCCTCAGGTCACTTTGCCTTTTCCCTTGCCCTTCTTCTGGGTCAGAAATAAGAGGGCCCTTATCTCCTTCATGGTTTTTTCCTTTAGGTTCTCCGTGGTGGGTTCCTTTTTCTCCATAATATTCTCATCTCACATGATTGCATCTTCTGTGGTGGCACATGCTTGATACCCCTTCTTTAAGCACATGTTCTTATGATCCCCCTGCCAGCCACATTCTTGACACTTGGGCTTGGGGGAGCAGCAATCTTTTGCCATGTGCCCATTCTTTCCACAGATATAGCACTTTCCTTTCCCACTCTTCTTATCACCCTGGGTGGTGGCATTAGCTTTTCATTTGCCTTGGGGCCTTTCATCTTGCCTGAAGTGTTTCTGACTGAATGTGATTTTGTAGGCCTCCAGGTTGCATCTGATTTCCTGGAGGTTCTTCATCATTGTGTTGTAGTCCTGGCTCCTCTTTCCAAGCTGGAACATTTCCTTTTTTATCTTGTCAGAGCAATTGGTCTCCAACAGATAAGCAGTGTGTCCATCTTTGCACTGGGCCTGCCAAGCCAGGGTGCAGAATTTTGCCAAAAATGTGTAGATGTCTTGGCTTCCTTGTTTGTAGTTGGACAGCTGAGAGCATTGTAAAATCAATAACTTGGCTGTAGGGATACAGCTAGGCTGTTGTATGTGAATGCGAGGTATGAGATTCATCCCAAGGGGTTCCTAGTGGGTCTGGGGAGAAGCTTTGAGTGAGGGGGATTGATAGGTGAACTGCCAGATGAGTCCTGGAGGTGCGGAGTATATTTTGGATTTTTCGGGTGATGAGAAGACAATTTTGGTCGGTCAGAAATGCACAGAAAGTCATAGGAAGTTTAGAAAATATGATAGGTAGTAGGTAGTGCAGAAGTTAGTTCCGAAAAAGTGCTAGTTACATCATTTTTATAGTCTGGGAATGCCTAAGACTGTGTAAATAGGTAACTGAGCACTCAAAAGGTAAGTAAAAAGGTTTGAAATGAAAGTAAATGACCACCAAATGCAATCTGGAGCACAGGAAACTTGACCAAAGTGCAAGAGCACTGGTCTGAAGCTTCAGCGAATGGGCCGAGTCACAGGAATTCAGCCAGAGCATGGGAATTCAGTTCGGAGTATGCAAAACAAATCTGAAACTCACAGAGCAGTCCATGGACAATGCATAAATGCCTCAGGTGATGATGGAGAGGAGGTGAGATGTGGTGAAAAGCTGGATATAAACCTAGAGCTATGCAGAGCTCTACAGCATGCCCAATCTTTTTGCAGGACTGGGCAGAACAAGCCCTGGATCTCTGCACATAACACATTCCAGTCCACCAGGGATGAAATACCTTGTAAGAGCTTATTCAGCTCCATCTCTGCATAGTAGCTCCCCTTTATCCCCTTTAGGCAGGAGAGCACAGTAAATGCCCAGTTAGGGTCATGGGATAATAGGGGTCTACCTATTGTTGGGTTCTTGGTGGTGAAGTGCCTTGGATTCGCTTCAATCCAGGCCTTCATCTTTGTCCACCATTCTTCGAATTTTGCTTTTGATCCATCATAGAATTCTGAATCTGCAAAGATCTCTACTTTGGCACTGCTGGCCACATCCGGGATGAAGCTACTTGAGCTGCTGGGGTTGATTTGTCTGGTCATCTGCATATCAAACCAAGTTTGGAGACCCAGCATCTCCCTGACCCTTTGGTTGGCTAACTGAGCTCAGTCGCTGGTTTTTTTCAGCTTTTCTCTTAATTCTTCTATGACTCCTATGGCCACATTTTTGGCTTGTTGAAACTCATTTGCCCACTGTTCCAGACAGGCGATGGTGGATACAACTATGTTCCAGTTATAGTTGCCTTTGGCATCAAGGAGGTGTGTATAGGAGGCCATTTAAAACAGCCAGTAGTTGTCAGGGTTGTTGGCAAGATCTCAGATCTCAGCTTTGTAGGGGGTGAAGGGGTGTGTGAGAACTTCCCACAGTTCAAGCAGCCTTTGTTACAAGTGTCCTAACAGACACTTGCTATGACGGCCTGCCAGAAGAATATTTCAAAATCATGTTTCCTGAGGACTATGAACCTGTTTATTCTGACTTCTTCTATTTCTTACCTTCTGATACAGACTCTTCCCTTCTGGGTAACTCCTCTTATGTACCATTTCCTTTTGACGCCTCCTATTTAGATTTCTAACTGCATTGGCACAATTATTCTCATTTTGCCTATTTCATATTTCTCTTTGATAACAGACCTTATCACCTCCTTTGATCCACTGTTCAAATCTGGTATTCTCTTTTATATCCCAATCCTGCTTACACCATAGACCATTGTATTACTTCATGAACCACAGATTAGTAGTACTTTCACATACACTACTGTACCACTTATATACCCTCCTTATGTGGCCCATTTGTACTTAGCTAAATCTGCGCAATTATATGCAGTGTTTGATCTCACTCCAGTGTGATGGTTCCATTGTGACTCTACCAGAACTTCTACAGGACTTTGTGTTGCCTTTGAAGGACACTCTGAGAGATCAAACATTGTGTATGCATAACAAAATGAAGATGAATCAAAAGAGATGATACCAAATAGAGAAGAGTCTAAAATGGAAGGGAGAGAGTAGAATAACTCATCGCACAGCAACTCGTAGTCCTCTGGGAATAGGATCCTTAGGCAATCCTCTGGAAGACCACCACTGCAAGCATCTGTCAGGATACTTGTAATATTATCCTTGTCTTTAGGATGAAGTTCCTCTTCATTATACAAAATCCCCATTTGCAGAATCTCTGTCATTGTAGATGATATTGTCATCATTGTTCTCGTCAGAGTGGTAAAAGTCAGCAGATAGATGTCCAGGGTTACCACATGAGGAGCACCAGTTGTGAAAACAATCTCTTTGAATATGACTGGAGACAAACTCAGAGCAGAAAGAATACCTATAAGTGGGGCAGTTAGGTCAGAGATGGGTTCTGGCTCCATGCTCATAACATGCCAGTCAGGGGTTGTGTTTGGAATAGGGAGAAGAGGGGGCTTTGGGTGGCAGGATCGGAATTGGCCTCTGTGATCTTGAAGAGGAAGGAAGCTGACTTCAAAGATGACTTGTCTCGTCCTCTTCCCTTTCTTGTGGAAAGGTGGGAAAGGCTGGGGAGAAACTCTTTTATTGCTTTCCATGATACCTTGGAGGCTTTCCTCTCTGAGAGCTTGGGATATGGCAGTGACGGTCATGTCCTTGGTGACTTATAATATCTCTCTCCTGGTTCTTTGCTCTGCGACTACAATCTCTCCAAGGATCAGTCTGTGGGCTCCAACAAGAGGGGAATTGCAGATCATCCTGATCCCATCAAGCTGTTCAATAAGCAGTCCATTGCTGGGGGAGGAGGTGGATATCTTGTCAATGGGGGTGGTATGATAGTATTCATTGGCCTGGGGGGAGGTAAGGGACAGGAGAATCAGGTAAAGGTAGGGGGCAAGCAAGGGGCAATGGAATGTGTTGACAATTCTGGATATTTCCATATCACAAAGAAGTTGGAGTGCCTGGGCTTTAGACTCCATGAGGGTATGTTCAATGGCATAGTCAAATGATTCAGAGGGCATCAATGTTCTATTTCTTTCACAGTTGAGTCATACTGTGATGGAAGTTCAGTGGAATAAGGCCAGGATAGGGCCGAGAATGGGGGCTTCAACATATAGGGGGTGGGATGTAAGGAGGTGGAATAATCCCAGGCATTCCAGGATGGCAACTAGGAGGGTGTTACACTGAGGGGTGGGAAGTCTATGGAGACGGACAGCTGGTAATTCTGGGGCAAAGCAGCCACTGTTGGTGAGGAGTTCAGGTGAAGGGAGTGTCTTGGGGACTTCATGGTAGGATCTGAGTGAGTGTTTAGAAGTTCAGGTGGATGGGGACATTTGGGTATGGGGGTTCAAAGGTTTCTGGAGCATTTATAAGTCTCAAGGAGTTTCAGGGCATTATCTAGATTGGCCTCTTTTTCCCAGGTATTATTGCCTGACCCATACCCTTTCCATCTGATTTGGAACTGCTTTTAACTGGTCTGTCCCCTATGGGCAATGATCTTGTCAATTTCCCACTCCTCTTCACTGTCTATAAGTTCTGAGGGGGGTTTTACAAAGTTGGGGCCACATTCCCATGTCTTAGAGAAGGGGGAGAGTAACTTGGCATGGAATACATTGTGGATCTTCCAAGTAGGAGATAGTCAGAGTTGATAGAAGACCAAAAAGAGAACTTTCTCTATTTCAAATGATTCCTCCCTCTTGAGAGCAAGTTTCTGGGTGGAATAGGAGGTTTTAAGGTTGGTCGCTTTGAGCCATACCTTGTCTTCAACTTTCCAGGGTAAGAGCGAGGATTTCTTTCACCTTTCCATAAACATCCTGCTCCAATCATGGGCTACTAAGGCTTCTTTTTGTGCTTCTTCTAATTGGGAAAGTCTATTTTCCAATTCTGGAATGAAAGTCTTCCCAATTGGTGGGTGGGCTTGAGGTTGATAGCTTAAGATTAACTCGAATAATGATTTCCAAGTTATGGAATGGATGGCAGCATTATAATGAAATTCAGCCAAAGGAAGTAATGAAGCCCATTGATCTGGTGATCCATTGCAAAAGATCTGAAGGTAAGTTTCCAACTCCTGATTCATTCATTCCATTTTGCCATCAGTTTGGGGATGATAAGCTGATGATAGGGTGACATCATATTACAGGAGGTGGGCTAGTTTCCTGGTGAAGACTGAGGCAAATTGAGAACCTCTATCAAAGATGACCCTGTTATGTAGACCAAAATGTTTGAACACATGTTCGAAAAAGAGTTGGGCAATGCCTATCACATCAATGGATTTTGAGCAAGGGCAGAAAATTACTCCCTTCAAAAGACCATGGTCAACCATGACCATAGCACAATCAAGACCATTAACTGGGGGAAGACCAGAGATGAGATCAACAGAGATCTGTTGAAATGGGCAGGTTGCAGTGGACACAAGTGGAGAGAGTGGGGGAATAGTAGGATGGATGTTGACTTTATTCGCTTGACAGGTGGCACATCCTGCAATGAATTGTCACAGGAAAGTGGACATTCCTGGCCACCAGTAATTCTTCTCCAGGGCTGCAAGGGTTCTGAAGTGTCCCATGTGTCCAACAGCTTGTGAGTAATGTAATTCCTGGATCAGATTCTGTCATGCTTCCTCAGGGATATAGAGTTGTCCTTCGAAGCGATGCTCTTTGTTGGTGAACCTCTAGTCCAATGTCTTGGTTCTAGAGAGCAGGGGAATATTTTCATGCATCTTCTTGAGTGCTGTGAGGATGAAGGGGTCTTCAGGGGTAGATTGGGAGATTTTATCTGCTAAGGCAATATCAAGGATCCTACAAAATAGATCGTTAGGTAGGAGAATGATGTCAGAGTTGTCTTCCTTGGTGAGAACTTTATCTCTTCATGCTAGAGCATCTGCTGGTCCCATCTGGGTTCCTGGGACATATGTGAAAGACAAGTCAAAGTCCTGTAGAAACATTTGCCATCTGGCATGCTGCCTGGATAGTTTGTGAGGGGCTTGGAAGTAGGTCAAGTTCTTGTGATCAGTGAGGACTTGAACTACATGTTTTGCTCCAAGTAGGTGGTGTCTCCTGTCTTCTAGTGCATGAATGACTGCCAGGAGTTCTCTGTCATAGATGTCATAATTTCTCTCTGCACTGGAGAGGGTTCCTAATCAGTAGGCACAGGGATGCATGTCACCATTCTTATCTTTTTGCATAAGAACCCCTCCTGTGGCTGACAGGGAGGCATCAGTCATGACAAAGTAGGGGAGTTCTGGGTTAGGCTGACAAAGTACTGGAGATGATGAGAAGACTAGTTTCATGTCTTTGAATGCTTCTTGCTTCTCTTTACCCCACATTCAGGGGTTTTCTTTGTGAGTCAGCTTATTTAGGGGATTTACTTGCCGGATGAAGTCTGAAATAAATCTTCGATAGAAATTACAGAATCCTAGGAAAGACCTGACTGCCTTTACTGTCGTGGGAGGTTTCCATTCATCGATAGCTTTTAATTTGGTGGCATCCATTGCCAGTTCTTCAGGTCTAACTGTTAGGCCGAGATAGTCTATGATAGAGGAGTTAAAGGTGCACTTCTGGAGCCTGCACCTAAGCCCTAGGCTTCTTAGCCATTCTAGAACTTTGATTGTCCTTTCCTGGTGTTCTCCCAGGTCCAAAGAGTGTATTCCTAGGTTTTCCATGCAAATGATCAACTATCCCTCAACCAGATAGTCAGCAAAGGCATCATTCATAAAGGCCTGAAAGGTAGCAGGCGAGTTACATAATTCAAAGAACATGACCATTGGTTCGAACAGGCCATAGGGAGTAATGAAGGTGGCCTTCCATCGGTCTTTCAGTACAATCTGGATGTTGTGGTAACCCCATTAGATATCCATTTTGGTAAAAATGGAGGAGTTTCTGATCTGTTTCACAATAGACTGAATGTTTGGTAGTGGATAGGCATTTTTTACAGTGTGCTCATTGAGGTATCTGTAATCCTGACAGGGGTGAAGCTTTCCATCCTTCTTATTTACAAAAAAAAAGGGGCAGCTTGGGGGGATTGAGAAGGTTTGATTCTTCCATTTGCTAAGTTTTCTTCAACAAACTTCTTACATGCCTCTTATTCAGGGAGTGACAGAGGGCAGGCTTTGGCTCACTTTGAAACAAAAGTTTCCTGTAGTTTGATGGTATGATCATATGGGCAAGATGGAGGCAGAACATTTGGAGGGTTTTCTTTGAATACATCAGCATAGTCTTTGTATGTATTGGGGAGTTTCTTCTTCTCCACATTCTTTGCTATTTCCAGCTCAGTGGAGAGGGTGGTTTTCATGACATATTCTGTGTCGGCTTCATATCGGTCACAATAGGCCACATAGATTAATAGATTTGAATTTTTGTGGAGATAGCAGGGAAGGTATTGTCATTCATCTGCTTCTTCTTCATTAAGGGATAGTCTGGGTTCCCAATGAGGCACATTGAGTATGACCTGGCCAGTGGCTCAGTTGATCTCAGAATTCTGCTCCCTGAGCCAATTCATTCCAAGGATGACATTCTCTTTGCTTGCAGAAAGGAGATGGAATGATCATTTCTTTGTGATACTTCCCACATGGAAGGTGAGGGTGGTGTGATATCTGATGAGACGAGCTTGGTTAGCTGTTCCATCAGTATTGATGGCCTGTATGAATTGTTGTATTCTTCCCATGGGAAGAGAGTTTCTTCGGGCAAAGTCAAGGTTTATGAAAGATCCAGTAACTCCACAGTCGATCAGGGCAGTGATTTCGGCAATGGTTCTTCTGGAATTTTCAAGTGAAATGGGAATGAGGATTGATTTTGGATTACTTGATACTAATACAGAAAATAAAGAAGGGGAACAGTGAACCAATTCCTGTTCTCACTTTAAAAACCTGAAAAGCTCTTATCCTTGAGTTTGACTTTGGCAATCATCTCTTCCTTTTCCTCTATCTTGCCTTCGAAACATTCTTTTAACACCCACAGCACTTCTTTCTTGTCTACCTCCTTTTTACCCAATTGTTTGACATATTCATCGACTGGTCTTGGTTTAGTGTTGATATTTCAAACCCTGGTAGGGTTTCTGAGTGGGAAAGGAGGGGGTCCTCCATTATGAGGGTGATTCCTGGTAGAGCAGCTGACCTTGTGACAGATGAAACATCTGTTTTCTCTGATGTGGCAAGCTCTCTCAACTGGGGAGAGCATGTGGCATTCCAAGGCTATAGTTTGAACTGCATCTATATCCATAGCATTGGAATTTCTGTGGTTCCCTCAGATAGAGTATCATCCTTTGCGGACATCCCTAATCCTGTCCTGTTGCTAAGCAAATGTAGCAGCTTTATTGGACCATTTGATTCATGTCTTGGGCTCTGTTTCCATGCTGATGATCTGTTTGGTGAGATCTGAGTCTAAACCCTTCATGTAACACTCGATCAGGGTATTTTGATTGGTGATCTTGGCTTTGCCAGATAGGAGTCCCTTTCATGACAATCTGATGGAGTTTTCATTGTGAGTATGCAGTATTCTCCTTGTCAGCAAAGGCTTCCAAGAATTCTTTCTTGAACTCCACCCAAGTGGCTTTGTTTAGTGTGACAGATCCACTGTCCAGTGCTTCATATGCAGCTTTGGCATAAAGCTTGCCTCGTTCCTTAGACATCCTGTTAAAGGCAGTGTAAATCTTTTTTGGTTTGCTGTTGTACTTTTCCTTGTTCATGGTGTAGTACACATCCATGGCTCTGAGCCAGTACTTACAGTAGCATCAGATGCTTCCCCTGAGAAGTTATCAGGGAGTCTGGCTTTGAGTTCGGCCATATCATCATCAGAGGAGAGAGGGATAGGAGTGGAGGTGGGGGTAGTTTGTGGAGTGGAGAGGGGAGTTCCTCGTCAAAGGGCTGATCTAGAGGGAGCTGGGGAGAAGCTTCCTGGAGGGGCAAAGTGGGGTTGATTCTGTCAAATAGTCTGGGAGGCTAGTTTGACTCCTCTTTGCTCTTTTTATTCTTCAAGGGTTTTCTCCTTATCGTAGTCTCTGAATTCATATGATATGATGGTCAGGTGGTGGGGGTGCCTTGCTGTGTGGTAGCAGAAGTATGAGGAGAGATAAATCTTTTGTTATGCATGTACAACGTCTGATCTCTCAGAGTGTCCTTGAAGGCAACACAAAGTCCTGTAGAAATCCTTGGGGAGTCTCAGCAGAACCATCATGCTGGAGTGAGACCAAACACTGTATATAATTGTGCAGATTTAGCTGGGGTACATAGGCCGCATAGGGCAGGTATATAAGATATATAGTATGAGATGTGAAAGTATAACTAAGCATCAAATCTATGGTGTAATACAGATGGCCTATGGTGTAAGCAAATGCAGGGAGGATTGGGAAACACTAGATCTGGGTGGTGGATTGGAGGAGGTGATCAGGTTCATGATAAAATAGAAGTATGAAATAGCCAAAATGAGATGAACCATACTGATGCGATCAGAAGTCTAAATCAGAAGCGTCAAATGAAGATGGATCAAAAGAGGCAATATCAAATAGAGAAGAGTCTGGAATGGAAGGGTGAAAGTAGAACAACTCATCGCACAGCAACTTGTAGTCCTCTGGGAATAGGATCCTTAGGCAATCCTCTGAAAGATCACTGCTGCAAGCATCCATCAGGATACTTGTAACAGGAAGCATCGATGTAAAGTTATTGTCCACTGCCCACTTGATATATTCTGCCTATTCAAAAAATCAGTAAGCTATTAGTGTTCATAAACAAAAAATCACATACATGATGGTTGGATTCCATATGTTGGCACAGGGTGGTAGCCTCATTGACTAATGTAACCAGTTTCTTTTGCATTTTACTGAAAAACAGAGTAAGCTCACAAGGCCAGTGTAAGTGTGCAACAAAGAGACAGTTAAAAATATATGTGCAAATGTTATACTTCCTATACTTGCTGGAATCTGAGTCTGACTTGTTGCCATCCTTTCCACATAGATTTGAGAAGAAAAAGGTGATATCCTGAGTTCAGGCTTTGCAAGTGGGCTTGATGGGCTCATCAACATCAAGAATCTTGATGTCCTTCAAGAGGCCATCAGGATCTGTATCTGTTGGCTTGTAGGATACTTGCAATGAACTGACAACATTGTTGTGCTGCTCAGCACAGTCAGCAGGAGTTGTTGCAGCATTGCTAGGTGAAGCCACATTGGTTCCTGATAGAACTGAACCTTAGTATTTACTTCTCAGAAGTATTTCATAATAAAAGCACACCTTTTATGAGTTGTCTTCATTTCACCACATCAATGGTTTCACTGTCCATGTCAGCATCACCCTGAATGAACTCAGTGGTGGGCTTGCACTTCAATGTGAATTGGATGGCACTAGTGCATGCTTGAGTCTCCCTGTGTGAGGTTAGCTCAAGCTCTGCTGCATTATCAGCACATGTAATACATGCTGATGGAGCAGATACATGCTTGCAGTGTGGCTGTTCATCCCCTATGTTGGACATTTTTAGCTATTTCATAATATGACTCCACTGAAATTTTTCATGGAGATAGGAGAATGAGTATGGTGAGGGTATTATACCACAGGTGTTATATATAGCAGCAAAATCTGAATCTCCAATTAATCCTTATCCAGTATGTACAGTATGTACATGGGCCATGGCTTCCAGGCTTTACTTGGCTCAGAAGAACATGAAGCCAGGTCATGGGCCCTTATAGGCCAGTAATATGGCCCTGGCTTTTGAGCCAGGCCTGAACAACACTACACACAAACAAATGAGTGTGATTAGCAAAATGATAAGTAGCAGACCGGACTCATATACTACTCGTATACTATTGTGATTTGTATAGAAATGTGAGCTCTATGGTGTAATAGTTTTGTGATTACAATTTTCAGATCTCTGGAAGCTTTGAGTTCAATTTCCATGTCCAAGAAAATTTATTACTAAGCCAGATTAGCTTATTTTGACTGACTACCAGATAATCATTGACCAGTCAGAAGAAAGTAAATGTGAGATGTCATAGGCTTAGTAGTGGACTGAGATTTGAGTGTGTAGGTGTCAGCCTCACTAGAATCCACAGCACATTATCATCACAATGTTGTGATTTGGATGCTAGAACAGAGAACCTAAGTAGAGCAGAAAGACAGGACACATACACAATACCTAGAACAGAGAAGAACGAGACTAAGAAAAAAGGAGACACAGAGCAAAACACAGTTGTGATATATCAATGATGACCAAGAAAGACTCAGGAACTAGGGAAGTGCACAGGCCAGGATGAAAATATCATGACATTACCCCCCATTTAAGGATTGTGTCTCACAATCTGGCAAGTCCTTCAGAGCATCAAACCAAATGTCTTCATCTGAGGCTATGGATGACTGACAACAAGTGAGATCACGTTCGAAGGTGCCATTTTTTCAATTAAATAATTGACAAGGGATATGAGGTCAAGTATAGTTTTCGATAGGGTGAAAACGGAGGTGCATCATGGGAGTGGGACGAGGTTTCACAGGGTGGGTACGATGAAAATCTGTGATGGCTCCATGGGCATGAATGAGTTTGGAAGCTTATTTCCATTCACATTCCTCACAAGGAAATCCCTTCCAATGAATAAGATACTCGAGTTGATTTCGATGGAGACAGGAGTCTAAAATCTCTTTGATCTCTTGCTCTTCGAAATCCTCGATGAGGTCAGGAGGTGGGGGTGGGGATATCTTCTGGGAAGGGAAGTCGGGAGGGACGTAAGGAGAGAGAACACACTCATTAAAAATGGGATAGATAGCCTTCCAAGTCATAGGAAGCCGTAGTTTGAATGCACTTTCTGTTATGCTCAGGCGTAGACCCGAGTGACGAGGGGTGAGGGGACGTTAACGCCGCTATTCAGCTGGCGTGGCAAGGGTTTGATAGACGGGCGATCCGCTATCCTCAGCCTCAACGGTATGTTGTGAGCTGTTGACCTGGTCAATGTATGTCATGACACAGGGACGAAGGAGTCGCTTGGTGATGCGACGACGAAGGGACGAAGGGAGCGCCTACTCAACAGTAAGGCAAGGACTGGGGGACCCGAGAGGAATCGATGATCAAGGTAGATTCGGGTAGGTCTAACTTGGGGAATACATCGAGGGTATCGAGGGGTTTATATAGGCGAGTCAAGAGAGAATAAAGCGGAGCATAAAAGGGATGACTCGACTATAGAATGCGATGGAATCGCGAAGAAGGGAAGTGAGTCAGAGATAACAGTATCAGTACAGCTGCGGATACTGCGGATGAGTCATGCTAAATATGTAAGCGAAGATAAGAGGAAAAGGAGGAATAGTAAAGTGGTTCAAGCGGGACTCGAACAGCGAGAGCAATGTCTGTAGAGAAACTAGGGTAAGAGTGAAGGGAAAAGAGTAAGGGTATGCGCGAATCATAACACTTTCACCATGCTTGCTAAGGATAATGAACAGACTGTAGCACTTATTATCAAGCTTCTTTGTCAGTCAATCAGACAGGATATGCATGGCTTCTAACCAGATGTGATCACCGATTTGATAGTTGTGGGAAGGAGACCACTTCCTGTCATAAGTGTGTTTCATATTATCTGACACCTTTTTCAGTGCTGCTTTAGCCTCAGAACGGGTTTTCTTCATCTGGTCAGTGAACTCGTGAGCAGCTTCAACACAATTCTCCCTCCACAGAGAATGCCCCTTCCAAGGATATTGACCATAATTGAGAAAGAAAGGAGAGTGACTGGTGGAAGAGTGGGATTTATCATTGTAAGCAAATTCAGCAAGAACAAGCCAATCTGCCCAGTCCATCTGATGATAGTTGGTGAAAACACAAAGATAGTGCTTGAGTTCTTGATTGAGACATTTGGTTTGACTGTCTGTCTGAGGGTGATAGGCAGTACTGGCATTACTGATAATGCCCAATTGAGAATAAAGTTCACACATAAAGGAAGAGATGAAATTTGACCTGCAATCGCTGATTACCTTGTGCAAAAGGCCATGGTGATGAAAGACATGATCACGCAATGCGTGTGCAACACTGGATGATGTGATCTCAAGCTGGGATGGAATGGCTTTCACCATTTTAGAAAAACAATCAATGACAACGAGAATGGCATTATGGCCCTGAGATTCAGGCAATGGTCCAGCGAGGTCAATGGAGATATGTTCCCAAGGGTGGGAATGGATGTCATTGGGATGGAGAGGGGCAGCAAGAGAGGAGTGGCAAGGTTTGGTATGTTGGCATGTCTCACATCCTGCCATATATTTTCATATGTTGCAAAGAATAAAAAGCCACCAGTAGTTCCTAGTAACAAATTCATGAGTTTTGTACTGACCAGGATGTCCTGCTAGACAAGAGTCATGATGCTTGCAGACAATTTTCTCTCTCAACTTTTTGTCAACTGGAACATACACCCGACCCTTCCAGCTTACGATGTCATCTTTTTCCTCCCAACCTTCCACCTTGGAATTCAAACTTTGTTGAACCATGTGGTCGCGATTTGCAGAACACTGACGAATATGATCAAGAAAACCAACCTCTTCAAGCACCAATTCAATGCAGCAGAAGAATTCCAGTTTAAGAATAATGACATTCTCATTATTTTCTATTCCATGGTCATGATCTGGGTGATGAGAGAGAAGGTCAGCCTTGACATGAATGCAACCAGGTTGATGATGAAGAGTAAAGTGATAGTTGGCAAGTTCAGAGACCCAGTGTGTCTGATGGCAATTGAGCTTTTGGGGTTTTCAGAAATAAGTGAGATTTTGATGATCAGTCCAAACCTCAAAGGAAATGGACGAATTCATAAGGTGGTGGCACCATTCAGATAAGACAGTCATGATGGCAAGTAACTCCCAATCATAAATCTCGTAATTGCGCTTGGTCTCCATAAGAGATTTGGAAAGGAAAGCAATGGGACACCAAATACCATTCTGAGATTGTGAGAGGACGGCATCAAGAGCATGTCCTGAGCTATCAGCTTCAACTCAGTAGAGATCAGAGTCAGTGGGGATAGCAAGAACAGGGGCCGAGATGATAGAACTTTTGAGGGAGTCAAAAGCAACTTGTTGTTCATCTCCCCAGCTCCAGGACACATTGCCTGTCAATGAGTTCAAAGGCTTGCAATGCCACTAAACCTGTGAATAAAGCAGTGGTAAAAATTCACAAATTCTAGGAAGGATTGCAGGTCATGTTTACAGGTTGGCATTGGCCACTGAGTAACACCCTGAACTTTTACAGGATCCATGCATACAGTACCATTAGAGATGATCAGGCCTAAGTATTCCACTTTGGCTTGTTCAAATTCACACTTCTCTGATTTGAGGAAGAGATGATGTAGACAGAGGAGTTGCAGGACATGGGTAGTGATTTGACAATGTTCCTTGAGCATTTTTGTAAAAATAAGTGTGTCATCAAGATAGATGAGGACCTTGCCCTGTGAGATGAGATCATGGAAGATATCATTCATCATGTTCTGGAAGATTGATGGCGAATTAGTCATGCTGAAAAACATCACTGTTAGCTTGAAGAGTCCTTGATTGGTACGAAAAGCCACCTTCCATTCATCTCCCTCCTTGATATGAACATTGTTATAACCCCAGCACATGTCGAGTTTTGTAAAGTACTTAGCTCCTTTCAGTTTGTTGACCATTTCAGAGATCAAAGGAAGGAAATAGTGGTTTTTGATAGTGACAGTGTTCAATTTTCGATAGTCCTGAACTAGGTGGAGATGGCCATTCTTCTTTTTAATAAAAAAGAAGGCAGAAGCGAATGGGGATTTTGATGGACGAATTTGGCCCGATCATAGGTTCTCCTCAAGGAATAAGTGGAGTTTGGTTTGCTCTTCAGGACTCAAATTGTAGACCTTACAGTCAATGACGTGGTTTCCTGGGGTAAGATCAATTGTGTGATCCCAAGGTTGTCGTTCAGGAAGTTCATCAAAAGATCCCTTACTGAAGACATCCCAGAATGAATGATAATGGAAAGGAACAATGTCATCAAAAGATCTCTCTTTCACTCCTTTCCTCACTTCTTCTGCCATCTGTTGTGCTGTAGTGATATGGGCATGAACATGTTGTCCACCAAGGGATCGGTAGCCAAACATATCGAAAGCAAAGACTCATTCACCTTCTGTGAAGAAGAGCAACTGCACAAGAAGGAGATTGATCTCTCAATCGTTGGGCATATCACGATGGTGACCATGAAGTGAAACAAGGTAGAGTAGTCATGGAGTGAGAAGAATGCGCTTGGTCTGGTTTTGGGTCTGAAATGGAAGGTGATTGACATTTGATAGAAGATACTATACACGAGGTTGATAACGATGAACTGGGACCTGTAATCATTTCTTCGGCCGGTGAGGATGCGCTACCTACTGACCTGCTCAAAAATCCTTCACATGCTCAACTTTTGGCTCTGTCAAACCAACAACCTGGCGCCTTTCATCTTCATCAAGCTCCGACATCATATAATGAACTCGTTTGACATGGCTGGGAGGAGGACAAGTACAATCTCAGGTGAAGTGGCCTGATACCCTGCATTTGTAACACACCAAACAGCCACAGGCTTGGCTAAGATCCATGGGTTGACCTTGTCCACTGTAGGTCACATCTGTTGAATCGTGTCGGTCTCCTGAGCCTGAGCCAGGAGCACCAGCATCACATGCAGGCAAAAGAGGTCAATATTGGAGAGGGGGAAGAGGACAAGAAACAGGGATGTTGCCCAGATGAGTAGACAAGACCAAAGGAACTTTTCCTCCATGATGAGCCTCCAAAGCCTTCCCTGTGATCTTCAAGGCTTGACAAAACACCTGGTAGTCTCGTGTTCTCACCATGTCATGGTTATGTTCAGTAGCTTGAACAATAACAGCATTCATATTGGTCTTGAGGACATCAATAAGGTGATCTGCCTCAGGTGTATCAGCAATGATGGACTCGTACCCAGCTTCGGCAACAAGCTGTGAGAACATGATCAAGAATTGGTTTGTAAGGGTAGAGCCTTGCTTTAGGAGATGAATGCAGGCTTGCACATCAGCCGTCTTACTAATCAGAGCATAGGCTTCTTTTAACGCAGTGACAAAGTCTTTCCAATCCAGGTGAGATGTGTTACGATTCGCTTATACCCCTACCCTTTTCCCTTCACTCTTACTCTAGTTTCTCTATAGACATTGCTCTCGCTGTTCGAGTCCCGCTTGAGCCACTTCATTATTCCCCTTTTTCTCTTATCTTCGCTTACCTATTTAGCGTGACTCATCCGCAGTATCCGCAGTTGTACTCCTACCGTTATCTCTGACTCGTTCCCCTTCTTCACGATTCCATCGCATTCTATAGTCGAGTCATCCCTTTTACGCTCCGCTTCATTCTCTTCAGACTCGCATATATAAACCTCTCGATACCCTCGATGTATTCCCCAAGTTAGACCTACCCGAATCTACCTTGATCATCGATTCCTCTCAGGCCCCCTTGTCCTCGCCTTGCTACCAAGTAGGCGTTCCCCTCGCCCCCCTCGTCGTCACTCCCCCATAGCGACTCCCTCATCCCTGCGTCACAACATACGTTGACCAGGTCAACAGCTCACGACATACCATTGAGGCTGAGGATAGCGGATTGCCCGTCTATCAAACCCTTGCCACGTCAGCTGAATAGCGACGTTAACATCCCCTTGCCCCCTCGTCACTCGGGTCTACGCCTGAGCGTAACAAGATGGATCATGCATGGACTTGGTAAGATCCAACTTTGTCTTCACATACACACCAGACCATGCAAGTGCAGGGCCAGTGTTCATCAGACCGCAAGTAATGAGCACCTTCTGAGCAGGTGTAGCATCACTGTAAAAGGCCCAATAGGTTTTGACTTGACAGAACCACTCCATAAACTCAGCTTTGTTCCCATCAAAGGTGTTTGGCTTGGGCATCTTTAGCCCAGACATAGACATTGTAGCAGCAGTAGCAGTGGCTGCAGAGGAGCTCGTTGTTGCAGTACTCAGCATAATTACAAATAGGGGTCATTATTGGATAGTCTCGTTCTATTGTCAGCCTCACTAGAATCCACAGCACGTTATCATCACGATGTTGTGATTTGGATGCTAGAACAGAGAACCTAAGTAGAGCGGAAAGACAGGATGCATACACAATACCTAGAAACAGAGAAGAACGAGACTAAGAAAAAAGGAGACACAGAGCAAAACACAGTTGTGATATATCAATGATGACCAAGAAAGACTCAGGAACTAGGGAAGTGCACAGGCCAGGATGAAAAGATCATGACAGTAGGCCTGCTAAGCTAAATTTTGTCACTTTTGCTGATGGGCCTTGCATGGCCTTGTTATGCCATTCAAGGCCTTGCAAGGTTTTGATCATTTCGCTGATGGTGTTCTGTCCAGAAAAGTTTGGTTCGAACCGACATTCAGAACCGAACGCGACCATCACTAGTCGTACCTAACTTAGCGGCGACACACATGCTACGGTACAGCGTGGGCCTGCCATGACAGGCTGTAACCTGCTGTTACTGACTTAAAAAATCCGTGTCGCTACTGCAGATTTGACGCCGATGCAGCGGTGTCCCGCATGGCGAGTGTTTCGACTTGTCCAACTATCACGAGGTCACTGGCAGCATGTCTTCCGATCCTATCTGCAACGACGCCAGCATGCGTCACGATTGATTGCATCAGCCTGCCATACTACCACTCTACTAAAAAACATGGTCCTCCTCCCCCCTCTGCTTCCCCATCGCTGAGATATGTTTCCCTCCAAAGCCTTCATCCTTGCAGTCCTCTCTGGAGCTCCCCTTGCCTCCGTCACCGCTCTCATTCTGCCCTCAGGTATCTGCTTAGATGGCGAAGTAACATGCATAGACGGCAGACTTATGAAATGTTTCGATGGTGCATACGCCATAGACCTGCACAGCTGCGAGGCGGGCACTGTGATTACCAAACGGTCCTTACTTGCCAAAGAGGTAGTGAGACTCTGCTCATGTCGGGAAAACACTGACACCCACCATAGTTAAACCTCGAGCAAAATCAGGATCCTGTCGAGTTTGGCGACGACCAGCATTGAGGCTCTATCCGCCACGGAGTCCGAGTCGTTTGCACAAGAATCAAAAACTTAGCGTTTTCAATCAGGGCGTACAGGAGTCTTAGTGTTCGGTTTACAATGTTAACTTTTAAGTGGTTCACGAGGAGTGGTGATGGTTTAAGAATGGATTTGTTTCTAGCTGGCCAACTTTTTCATGTAACTTCTACTACGATCATCGATCATATCTACTTTTCGTCCAGTGCTTTGAACCGATTGGCAATTACGTTTTTCCTTTCGAAAGTTCTCCAATTTACAGTAAACCGATTTTCTCCGCAGAGTTATGGGTGCCAAATGTGCCACGCGCGGATTTCTTCGCGACAGAGTCCCTAAGTCCGCAGACTCTCCCTTTTCATAAAAGCTTGAGACCGGCGCTTGCGCTGCCCGACATTACTTCGGCAATCAGCCATGTCGCCGGTCCCTGCCATTGCCAAGTAGCTTTTTGGAGGGCAAGTAAAGGCAAAGTCACGTGGAGGTATGTAAGTGACGACACATTTGCATTAAGTATAGTAGTATCGCTGGTAATGAGTCTGAAAATTCCTGTGCGTTTGGCACAATTACCCCTAGACACTTTCCTCCGATTTGAGTAGTATCACTGTTGTTCTACCAAGGTCGTCGGAGTCACTCACGCTGGGAGACTTTTTGACGGTCGATTTTTCATTCGAAGATATTCATCGTGTTCTATGTGACAATGTTGATCCTGCCTCTAGTCTGACTTGCGCCTTCCTTGCTTCTGCCAGCGTCCCTTATCCACGCAAGTACGAATGCAAAGCAGGCTCTACGATATGCAAATACGGCAAAATTCTTGAATGACATTGGGGTTCGTACATACATATTACCCACAGGCCTTGACTGCCAGACAGACGGGTAGATCCCGTAAAGTGAGTGAGGCGTTTGCCCATGCCGGGACGATGCTGACGTCCACCGACAGTTTGAAATGATATCCAAGGGGAGCATGCACCCACTTCCGAGAAATACGAGGGTTGTACAATGTAAGCGGTAGACCACCGTGCATGGAAAATACCAAGACTGACTGTTTGAATGTCTACGTTCAGATGGCAACATGGCCAGAACTTGACGGCAGTAGTCGGCAGGAAGTAACATCATATTGTTGGATCCAACATACACCTATGTATGTACATATGTGGTTGCTGTCGTCTCATTGCCATTTCAACAAATTGGAGTCGAAATTATATCGGTTCAGGCTCGGAAAAAGACATGGTGGTTGTGAATAATACCTGGGGAATATGACGGCTACTCTCAGAGCCGTCGTGACTTCGGGGCCTGTGATTTCTCGCTCACCTCTAGTTTGCAAAGAGTGTACTCGCGAGTAGTAGCCTCGTCCCGATTTGCGCAAACGCTCACTCACTCTGTTGAACTCAAGGAAGTACTTGGAACGGCAGCAGAAGCTGCAAGGAGGGCGCAAGAGAGTGTGGCGATGAGGAAGGTTTCGGAAGGAATCATCTCTCAGAGATGGGGAGGAGAGGGTGAAGGTGATACATGTTTTGTAGTGTGGTATGGACTGACTGATGACAATGCTGAGTCATTGATGATAATTCGGAAACAGACATCTTCCCCATTTTCCAGATGTTTGACTTCCCTAGAAGCCCCCTGGCTGTAAACTGGATCAGCTTGATCATTACACCCCCCTAGTAGTTCAAGCCCCGAGCAACATGATACGATGTCCATCAGGTTGGAGTGCACAGAATATGCTCGGAGATGCGAAAACGGCTACGTTGATGCCTATTCTGAGGGTTTATGCCAGGATTCGGCAGACGAAAAGTGCGAACTACCACCCCCCACGGTGAGCGAGGTGCTTTCTCGTGTTAGTACAAGGCTGATGACACCCACCAGGCTTACTTCCTGTAATCGGGACCCGTACTTGCTTGGCATCAGATTGAGGAGTGTCTCTTGAGTTTTGAACAGGAATAGTTTTGGGACGGACTTGCTGCTGGACAGCTCTTGTGTACCCTACAAATACGACGCTAATAAATTGTATAAGATCAAAGTCAGGCTAACTTACATGCTACGACGTTCAGTGACTTATGCCGAAGTCTTTAAGAGCCCTATTCCGAAGACTAATCATGATTCGGAGTATCATCACTAGTCACGCGTGACACTTGCAAAATTAGCACTCTCATCTCCACTCCACTACCACCAATACCACCACTACCACCAATACACGAACGAAATGAGCAACAACGTCGACTGGGACCACAAGACCGTCATTGGCTCCAAATCCAAAGCCCCCAAGGTCGCTCGCAACGCCGCTGACCTGAATGGCAAGTATCGCTAACACAGCACGTTCTTACCGCTCTGCTCACCTTCTACAGCCGTAAGTTTGGATTCGCACATGCCTCCAGGACTCACACCCACCTTGGCGTAGGCTCGCAGGACCGGGGCCGTCGTGGCGACAGACAAGAAGGTGACTGGCGGTGGGAACAAGGCGCATTTGGGTGTGTAATCAGTCGCATGGTTGGGCCTTGCTGACGACGTGCGTTCCCCTAGGCCCCGACCACCAAAAGATTGCAAAACTCGATCGCGAGAACGAGGTCGCTCCCCCTGCCAAGGTCACTGCTTCCGTCGGCAAGGTGGGGTTTTTTTCGTCGTTGGCTTGCAAACGTCGCTCATGTGTTTGTTGGTGTCCATAGGCTATCCAGACTGCTCGGATGGACAAGCAGTTCACGCAGAAGGATCTCGCTCAGAAGACGAATGAGAAGCCCTCCGTGATACAGGATTACGAGTCCGGAAAGGCTATACCCAATCCCCAGATTCTTTCCAAGATGGAGAGGGTGCTGGGAGTTAAACTTCGTGGTATGTCCCGCACCTTGGTCTAATCCAGAATGACGAAATTAATGTCTGGTTCCAGGTGCAGACATTGGGAAGAAACTGGAGGGGCCAAAGAAGTCGTAATTTGACCCCTCCATAATCCTGTAATATCGACAGACCATGGATAGCTACCACATTACATTTGTCATTCCTAGATATTGCTCCTCAATGTATTTACTTCAACATGATCATATCTGAGCAAGAGTAAAACAAAGTACAACAAGCAATGGGTACAATAAAAAGTGCTACATGTTCATGATGCTTCGTCAGGCGCACCCTAAGGACAACGTGGTCAGCTATGACGGTGAACAGACTACGGAGACATACGTATGTGATATAGTCTGCGCTTTCACAGGCTTTGTACTCCTTTAGTAGTTCCTCTGCTGTAGCTCTAGAGAACGGTATCAAGATATGCAACCAAGCACAGGTTACATTGCCTTTACCTCGCATCGTCAAACTCTTCCAACGAGTTTTCAAATATCTTTTCTTTTTTGTACTGTTCCAAAAAGGCATTCCGCTTCCGAAGTCGATCAAACTGATCCATCATACGCTTGAACAGCTACAACATAATCAGTCCAATCCAATCCCATCAAGTCGAGGCAGGGCGAGGCGAAACGTACCGAAGCAATGCTCGTATGGTTGGCAAGCATCAGTCCGCTCACCCGATGGTTCGTCGTCACATACGGTGAACGACGTGTTAACGCGACCTGTATCGATGCAGGCCCCCACGGAATAAAATTGGCTAGTTGCCGCTCACGTATGCGGAGCAACGATTGATGTACCTAGGCACGAACGTTATCGTGACGGGGTGCATTAAAAAGGTTCACCGGTAGCTCACGTCGGTCGGGTCGACGTCTCCCTGGATGATGTTGAGGATGGAGATGTAGCAAGCGGTTTTGCTGGGTGTCGTCGATACCATACGGTTTTTGGGTTGTAGCAGGCGACGCATGACGTCTAGTACGGTCGTGCGACGGATCGGTTTCGCCTAGCGTCCGCGGGGTTCAGCACGAGAACATGTGCGATGGAACAAACCGACCTTGTCGATTTGGTCGCTCGTGAACGGCGTATAGGACGTCATCAAAAAGTGACATCGAGGTGTAGGAATGAGGGACGCGATGATGCCCACGAGGTCATTGTTCATGTACCCAGGATAACGAAGCGTCTGCGTACTCGCGGCCATCACCGTCGAAACCTGTCACACGAGATCAGTGAGAGCAGGCATCAGCAACCATCGACGCTCGATGGCGAAAAAAAAAAAGAAACGTCGACGCTCACGAGCTGATTGGTCTGATCAAACGTGGGCGTCTGAACATGCAGCCTATCTGCCGCTATCCGCGACAACGCGCCATTATCGAGTACGACGACCGAATCAGCATGGTTCGTCAATCGTTTGAGCGTAAGCAGCGAATTGTACGGCTGCACGACGACGTCGCCCTCTTGAGCGTTGGGAAAGACAGAGTACGTCTGAATGAGCTTCTTGGGGAACTTGTCGTTGAGCCGCTCGAGTACAAACGAGCCAAAACCAGAGCCCGTTCCGCCAGCGATCGAGTGCATCAGCATGAATCCCTGTGGTTTGACGTTAGCGGCTTTCTCTGGCGCAAAAGAGAACGCGAGCGGTACTTCGAGTGAATCGCTCCCTTCTGCTTCCCGGTCGATCATTTCCATCACCTCTTCGTATAACCTCTCTCCAGATGCGTATCCGTGCGCCCAATTGTTTCCTGCTCCACCACCGTCCTTGGACACGAATATGTTCTCTGGGTTGTACAAGTTTGCCCACGGTGAACTCAGTATGTTATTGATCACCTTGTCGCGTCGCCTTCAGTCTGGAGGAACGTACAAGGACAAGGAAACGTACCCGAGGTTCGAGATCGACGAGAATGGCACGTGGAATATAGTGCTCGTCGTCTGCCTGGTAGAAAAACACGTCTTTGCGATCGCCGCCCTCGGTCGCCCACTCTTCCAAGATACCCTCTTTGTTGATCCCATGTTCGGCGCAGAGTCGTTGCCAGTACACCGCGCCCACTAAGATCGCGTTAGGTGATGGGTAGACATGTTTTCAAGCTTGAAATGGGCGCACTTTGGTTTCCACATTGTCCGAGTTGGACTGTCACGATTTCGCGAGGCATGATGGGCGTTTGCGTGAGATCATATATATCAGACGCGTCGCGCGTTCAACGCCACTCAAATCTCTCGGAAGAACACAGCAGAACAACACATTAACAACCGTATCTCTACGCACAGGGAGAAGAAAGCACAACAAGGTAGTATGTATGTAACGCTGGTAATGTGACGAGGTAAGAATGCGACTTGGATCTACGAGGCCTTCAGCCTCTGTAAGTATGTTTGAGGTACTAGCAGATATATGCAACAGCATTGCAACGCAATCAATGTTATGGATGGCAGAGGAAAATGAAATCAAAAATGCAACTGGGTGATGGCCGTCAGCCATCCTATTCGCAATGTGTCGACAATCCCAAATCCCTAGAGAAAGTCCAGAGACAAGAACTCCCGATGAAAAGACGGTTAGAACGAAAACAAACAAAACATGTGATGCTTAACATCATGCTGAAGAGGTGGTTGTGTACCAAAAAGTTTCGACCACTTGGTAGCGCAAGGATTTCATGCGAGAGTGAATATTCATAGCGAAACGAAAAAGAATAGCACCAAAACGTGATTTTGTGTTCGTCCACCAGGCCACCGCACCATTTCGCTTTCCCCATTACCGTCTCGCGCCGCGTCGCGGAAGCCCTTTGATTCGTCTGCCCGCCCCCTCTGCGGGTGGTGGTACAGACCCCATCGTAAACAGTGACCCTCCCCCACCTGCACCAGAGGCCGGTACACCAAAGCCGGAGGATGTGGCAGCTGCGTTTGCAGCCGCTCCGAATGTAAACGGTGCGCTTCCGGCCGTTCCAGTCGGAAGTGCGGTGCTGCCAGCAGCAGGTGAAGCAGGTTGACTGCCCGTCCCAAATGCGAATGAGCTGGGAGCCGACTGCGTTGTAGTTGGCGCCCCGAAAGTGTACGATGCAGGTCGATTAAATGTCGACGGGCTAGATGGCGCAGAAACTGCCGAGGTTTGTCCGAAGGGTGCCGCAGAAGTAGATGGACCACCAAACGAGAATGGCGATACAGGAGCAACATTCGGCGACGGCTGCCCAAATGAAAAGGGAGCAGGTGCAGGTGTAGTCACCGCTGGACTCTCAGGTGGTTTTTGACCGAACGAGAATCCGGTAGAGGGTGCTTGTCCAAAGCCCCCAAAAGAGACCGCAGGTTTGGTCTCTTTTTTCTCCTCTTTCGCAAACGGATTGACAGTTGCACTTGAGGCACCAAAACTGAAGGGACCCGTGGTAGTAGCCGGGCTCTGAGCGAACAATGCAGAGCCGCTAGGTGTGTTAAAGGAGAAATTGAGGGTAGGTCTCTCTGGCGCTTTGCTGTTGCCACTGCTACTCAACGTCATGTCCCTTGCTGGGCTCTCGTCCATCGTTACCTCTTGCAGAGCCTTCGGAGGCGTGACTGGTCGTTGTGGCGCAGCTGGACCAAATGAAAAGGGTTTACTAGAGACATCTGCAGCAGTTGTCCCGCTGGGAGTTGCACCGAAGCTGAACGCAGTCGTAGCAGAAGGGGCTGCCGTTGAGGTGGCTGAAGTGCCAAAATTGAAACCACTCGTGGGCTTTTTCTCTGCTGTGGATGACGGTCCGAATGAAAATGGACTCGCTGCAGCCTTTTCTCCGACTGGAGCAGTGCTAGGGCGCTGCCCGAAGGAGAACGGAGCTGCAGACGAAGCACCGAACAGAGATTTGGGTGTGTCAGCTGTAGGCGCCGCTGGAGCTGGTGCAGGAACTGTAGCAGAGGCTGGCTGATCAAACGTGAAAGCACTCTTCGGCGGCTCAACAGTAGTGGTAGGTGCAATGACGTGCGCGGTGGAAGCCGAAGTCACAGTGGCAGTGGAGGATGGGGTTGCTGCTTGTGCTGATGCTGGTGCGCCAAACGCAAAAGGAACACCCTTTGATGGGGCAGCAGGTTGTGCAGGCTCAGCTACAGGCGGCTCCTTGGAAGGTGGACTGGGAGTAGGGGCGGGAATAGGTTCGGCTGGCTTCATAAGTGTACCAAATGTGAAAGGTGAGGGAAGGGTTGGTGCAGACGTTACAGACATTTCGGCTTCCTTAGGAGCAGAAGAGTCGGAAGAAGACGTGGCAACTATGGGGACAGGTTGTGGCAGCGCACCGAACAGCGCTAGAGCTGTATCAGCCGGTTTTGGAACATCCAGCTTTGGAACATCGACTGGCTTTGACTGTTCCACCGCAGGGACGGTGAGTGAGGAGGAAGATGGCGTCGTAATAATCGCCGGCTTAGCGAAGATGGAGGAACTGGCGAAGAAATTTGGTATCCCATTTGCAGTTGCCGTGGCGCTGGATGCTGGTGCGATTGTCACCGGAAGAGCTAGAGTCTCTGAAGCAGCTTTTATAGTTTCAGGTGTAGGAGGTATGAGCATTATCTTGGGCTGAACGGGAGCAGGAGTCGGAGGAACCACGATTGGAATTGCCTTTACAGTCTCGGCTGCGGGAGGCGTGGATGTAGACTTCGTGAGGGAGAATGGAAGCGAAGTAATAGGTGGCTCCTTTGCACGGGTCAAATCATGCGCGATAGTCGTCTGGGAGGCATGAGCGAGATTCCAGTAAAAAGACATACTTGCTTACCCCTTTGGCAAAAGTGAAACCTGTAGGTATTTCAAACACTGGTGCTTTCTTAGCTGCTTCCTCAAGCGCTTTCTGTTCCGCTGAGCGAGACTCTTCCATATCATCGTCTTCGTCTTCGAAGGCTGCGGAGAATTTCGCACGTCGTGATATCGGACGTTCTATGTGATTTCGTCCAATCCTCGTACGACCAACACGCAAGGAAGAGGTTACAGGCCCTTCACGAGATGCTCTTGGCTCGAAGACAGGCGCTGGAGGAACCTTGAGCTTTTCCTCACGTCTCTTTTCCTCTGCCTCCAGCTCCTTGCGTTTCTTCTCCTCTTCCGCCATTTCGTCTTCCATCGCATCGGACCTTTCCTTCTCCTTCGCTTCTTCTTCCTCTTTCTTGCGCCTTGCCAGCCACTTTTTCATACCACCCTCTCCTGCATACGGTTTCGTCCCGTACGTTGGTTCCCTGTCCTTCTGCCTTGCTTTCTCCTTCCCTTTACTCTTGGTTCCAAGCCGAGGCTTTGTTGGTCTGTCATCGGTCATTAGTGTGATATGCTTCTTTTCCTTGTGTAAAAACATATCCGGGACAGCAGTAGCTCCTTTCAATCGTGTAGGTAGTAAGGGGGTCTTGTACACCTCCAGTTCATGTAGAGCTACTTCGGCCTTGTTAACAGGCCAAGGATGGCCTGCTAAAAATGAATCGGAAATGGATATCGTTCCGTAAGAAATAGACGTACCTGCAGACACATCTGTCATGGACCCGGTTCCGAATAAGATTGAGCTTTGGCGGGCTAGTGGACGGGTCTATTATAGACGTGAGCGGATGGTCCTCACTCTTCAAAAATACAGGACACACGTTACGTTGAGAGTCTAATAGTGTTCCAAGAGTCATCTGCTTCTGGGGTTCCGCAGCACCTTGTGCTTGCATGGCAGACGGCGGTTTTACGAACGTGGGATTTGACATTAGAGTAGCCAGAGGGGGAGGTTCCTCTGGGCCGCGTTCTCGACGTGGGGGGACGACGGGACCAAACGCAGAACCAGAAGGCTGAGGAGTAAGGGAGGAGCGGATCCGGAGGTGTCGTGGAGACGTGGAGACGTCCCGACTGGCAGGCACGGAATGCCCTTCAAGGTTTGGTTCCGATTTAGCGTCCGTAGCGGTCGAGGCCAGTCGTAGACGAGACGAGAAACTTGAATTAGAGGGAGGATCGAGAGACATCGTGCGCGCCATCGCCTGAGGTTTGAGGTGCGAACCGGTTGGGAAGGGGGATGCGGTGCGTCGAGTATGAGGTAGCCTCGGGGGAATATTGAGCGTTTTCCGGGGGGAGCGAGCGACATCGCGGGAGATGCTGGACGCAGAGTGATCCGACAAGCGACGTGGTGGGGCAAAGGCTAATCTGGGGGGATCGAGGTAGGGCTGCGAGTCTCTGTCGGGCGTGTCGACCCTCATCCGCTTGGCCCTGCTCGGCAGAGTCTCGTCTTCCATATGCGCGTCCTCGGGGACTACTGCGAGTCTTCGCCGCTTTCCCCTCGTGTCCTCAAACTCATCCTCTGAACCCGCGAACCAGGTGAAGGGGGCAGTGACGATGTTTTTAATGGTACCAAAGAAGGAATTGGAGCGGGCGAGAGACACGGCGTGGTTTTGCTGGGTATATGTGGTCATCGCTGACCTCGACGGTGAGCAGACGGCGGGACGGACGTGGGCGACGTCGGTGTTGGTGGAGAACGAGGGCTCACATAAACAACAGGCCCAATGTCTTGGCGAGGCAGCACCCCTAAAAAGGCACCGTATTCACACGATTAGCCTCGTTAGTCGCTACACTACACTGCCATTAGCAAGGCAATGTTTCTTCCCCCAGTGCGACGTGTCATTTCCCCCAAGATCCGGAAATTGACGGACAGCGGCGTCGCGAAGCTGAACGTGAGTATATGCGATTATTGCCAGTGGTTGTCCAGCTACATGTGCGCAGGACGGCTGGCTCTTCGTCGATTCCGTGTTTCCCATTCGACTGGGCGTTTGGGAGTACGCACGCTTGATCCCTTCGCGCCACCGTCCCTGATCGCTATTCAGCGTCCGCCATTACATCGGTCTCTTTCGTGAAGAGTCCCTTCTCGACGAATTGCGATCCCGCCTCTCTGTCGTAGACGCACACGCGTTCAAGGTCGTTTCCCTTCAGCCATACCAAAAAGATGGCGGTGTCTTTGTCAAATTCACGTATACTGCAAGCGACAGACAAAGTGCACTGAAAGACATTGAAGATCAGCTGAGAGAGGGGGCCGATAAGCATGCCATGCCCTCTTGGGCAGGGCTAGATTGGGGCAACGTCTGGCTTGTCAAAGGTCACCCATGGCCTGAGGTTCGTTCATACTACTTACATCACGGAATATACCTATAATACATCATCAGGACATGAGTAGGTTCCCCTCTCCTCTTCTAAGGGTCGCGTTCGAGGGGCCCGACATTCAAGAGGAATCCCTTTATGACCTTTTCCGCGCAAGTCATTAAGCTATCGCGATAGACGTTGCGCTAATACCCCTAATAGCCGTACGGTCGCATACACGATTTAATTCCTCCGAAACTCGTACCCGCTGGAACTCTTCGTTCCGTGGATGTTTCCTTTGTACGGGTTCGTTCGGCCTCTATCGCGCGCAACGTCCTGCATGGGCATCTACTGTCGCATGACAAGCAGCCTACTCGTTTGCAGGTCCTTTATCAGCGTCCCCTTCAGGCTCACGTTATCCGTAATTGGCTAACCAGTCATCCAAGAATAGTCCTCCCTATCTTGTTCTTCTTGCTTGGCACTTTGACATACACTGTAAGCTCCAAAATGGTGTTTATGTTACGTTCCAACCTGTCGTGCTCAGATTTTTGACCCTATCCGAGCACTCTGTGTCGAAGGGAAGATGTTAAACTGGTTTGATTACAGAGGTTCGGCAGCTCCCCCTCTTCACCATTCAAATAGTTAATTTTCTGCGAAGAGTACGGGCTCTTCAAGTGGCTGCGGACCTATGCTCTCGATCGACTGACCCTCTCATCCACACCCGAAGATACCCCGACAATGGATCTGACCGGATGGAAGGAACGCAGAGAAGCAGAAAATGCTTTGAGAGGCTATTTAACTGACCCTCCGCGTACGTACGGCCCAAATGAATTGTTATAAAATATCGCTCACCAAGCTCGCAGTCACTGTTGCATTTGTTCACGGTCCTCAGGGTAGCGGCAAAACACAAATGGTGTCCGCGGTATTGCGAGACAGCGGTCGGTGAGTGGATTATTCAACATTTTGGATTCCATTGAAATGCATCGTCCACAGGAAAACACTGGTCATTGATTGCGAAGAGTTGAATAGAGCCACCTCCGATACTAGACTCATAGCTACTCTAGCGCAGCAGACGGGATATAAACCCATCTTCACTTCCCTCAACTCTATTACCAACATCGTTGATATTGCGAGCATGGGTGTTATTGGACAAAAAGGTCAGCTATGTCCTGCTTTTTTATTGTGGTCTCTTTTATTCAAATCATGCACACGTAAAGCTGGGTTTAGCAGTACTCTCCAGGAGCAACTGAAACAGATCCTCGAAGTAGTTGGAACAGCTCTCATAAATGTGAACCGAACACTTAGGGATGCCACCAAGAGTGGGTTCAAAACTCGCCGCGAAACGGAAGCACGTAGGGTTGAGGAAGCGCGCCGAACAGAACGCATCCGTCAGGGCATCTGGCACGACGGCAGGCTAGACTGTGTTGCCGGGAATGGCATCATGTCCGAGCTTGGTGTCGGTGATGAAGTTTTCAGCGTAAATGATAGCAATCCCGGAGTGGGTCGAGAGAATGAGACTATCGTACTGGACGAGCTCAGGAAGGAAAAGGCAGTTGAAGATGAGCTTATAAGGAAGGAGAGAACCGCGGAAGAACTCGAGGCCATCGCGACGCTTCCTGTTGTTGTTATCCAGAATTACGGTGCACGCAGCAGTGTTTACAAGGAGGAGCTGCAAAAAGTACTCAGTGGTTGGGTAGCAACCCTGGTCGAGAACAAAGTAAGAGGTCTTATTGTGACACCTCGTCTACTTCATGGATATACTTTAGGTTGCACATGTTGTCGTCGTGAGCGACAACAGGGAGAACGCAAAGTTGATCACCCGTGGTATGGCCTAGTCTGTCATCTAAAGCTGGCTCCCTCATTGTCTTTAATACTTTTAGCTCTCCCGTCGAAACCTTTGAATTCTATTCCCTTGTACGACGCAGACACTGGCAGCGCTATGGCGTTTGTGAAACAACGTCTACGTGATACCGGGATGGTCGCTAAACTGACCAAGACAGAGGTGGAAAGCATCAAATGCCTAGGTGGTCGCGCGAGCGATCTCGATATGGTATATGGCCCCGTCTTTCGTGTTTTGAGATCTCGTTAACGATGACCTCCAGTTAATCCACAAGGTCCGTAGCGGCCAAGTGATCGAAGACGCCGTCGAGGACATTATCTCTCGTAGCGTTGGCGAGCTCCGGAAGAACGCGTTTGGAGAGGATATCGAAGACGCCAAATCTCTATCATGGACTCGCGAACAGGCTTGGACCGTACTTAAACGGCTCGCACAGAAAACAGAGGTGACCCCTCCTCGATTCGTGACCGGGAAATCGTTGAACTTACACTATCATAATAATGTAGCTCCCTTATTACGAAGTATTGGCAAACTTTCCATTTAAGGGTGACGAATCTGCTCTGCGTTATATGGAACATGCGGAGCTGATTTCTATTGGAACATTGAACGGTGAGCTATGTCTATTTGGAATATAGGATGTCATCTTAGCAATTGTTGTCAGGCCGTCCGTCCACCATACGTCCAGGGAAACCGGTGTTTAAATATGTCTTTGAAAGGCTCGTGAATGGTGCGTACCTCTTCCGGTCTCCATATGGTTCCTCTGTTGACTCTGCCAAAGATCCCGTTTTCCGAGCAACACAAGACATGGCGATAAATGACAAGCTAATTTCTGGTGCGGACAGCACGATCAAGGCTTGCGAAACCGAACTTGCTACATTGCAAGAGATAACCGGACCAGAGAGGTTCTTCCAGTTTCTATCAAAGAGTGGTCGATCGTCGGTGGAAAGGCGGAGGTATTTGTTGAAGAAGATGTATGAGGCACAGGTGAGAATTCAGGCGTTGGAGAAGCAGAACATAGACTTGAAGAGAGTATTGGCGAGGGATACTTGATATGATTGCATATTATTGCGGACCACACCACTCCATGATCTTCATTTTATATTCTTAGACTCCTGTTTCACCTGGCGAACCCGTACCGTATATACGTAGCATACGACCAGGACGATATGACATCATAGACAAATGTCGTAAAAAGAGCTGCCAATACCTCGGGTATTCTTTCGAGACGGGAGAAAAAGTCATAGGGGTGAATTAAACTAGCAGAATTTCAAGTTCATTTGGGTGATTCGAACAGCTTGGAACAACAATTTAACTCGTGTGGGCACCGGTAATGAGAAAAGAAACTGACAGCACGTCTCACTAACGACTGGTGTGTCTTCCCGGAAAAAGTCACAGGTGACAGGGGATAACTCGAACCAACGGGTACACATGGATGATTCGACAGAATTTAAAGTTCCCTTTGCCAGTGGGCGAATAATCATCAGGCTACAGATCTCATGTAAATTGCTTTGAATCTGTACACGGAATTGAACATATAGTATCTTCTACACCATATGTCTAATGACCATTATTTGGATGCCAGTGTGAAGGTCACGGTATAACCAAAAATCACATCAGGGCCTCACCTGCTAGCCGGCTAGGCTAGGCACTGTTGAGCCCTTGAAGTTCCTAGGAAAAAAAGTCAACGGTGCCTCGGGTGCCGAATCTCGGCGCGGATCCTCGATCCGGGTTCCGGTGCACGGACCTGCTGGTATAATGGATGGATAAGCCTAGGCCTAAGTGCGGGACAAAACGTTCTTACACTGATCCATCCGTTGCGTGGACACGGTGCAATACAGAGAGACGGGAGCGGGTCGTGAAGAGGACCACACTGACGGCACGCTCTGAGTCATTATTGACGCTGGAACATGGCGAGTGCAGTAACCGAACCTTGCCCAGTGAGCAGCCACGCCGTGAGCACAGTGCTGCGATAGACATCCTCAAACAACGTCCGGATCTGTTGTGCACAAAATATCCTACCAACGTCCGAAAGTATCGCTCGTGCAATATCCGGCGTCAGCGACGTCACGTCACGCACGATGCACCTCACAACAAATTTTTATGTAAAATAAATGAAGTGAAAAACCGGGCAAACTTGCCGTCGCTATGTCCAAAAAAATAGAAACAGTTCTGCAGACCAGGCAATTCTCTATATTACATAAGCGTTTAACGCGGAGTGGGAAAATGTACATTGATACTATTTGAGCTTAGCGAGTGGCGTTGCCTTTTACTTCTTGCCACTTTGCGCCCAACACGACATCGATTTGGACTCATCCACAGCATGCTGCTCGCAGGATAGCATTACGAGGCAAGACTATTCTTCCTATGATATATTTCTTTGATCCAGCTTTTTTTTCGGAACCTAATACCTTTTTGTACATGGAAAGCGTCAAGCCTATCCGTGGAAATATGTACAGGACGCTTAAAAATACAAAACGAGGCAAAACTATCGTTCAAGAACGAAAGAGAGCCCAGAATTTGAGCGCATTGCGCACCATCTGGAACTCCACAGCCCTCAAGCTCCAGCCTCGAGGGTGACGGACATATGTATATTTGATGCTCGATATTGTGCGTCAACTATTCATACGTTCAAGTTACTTCAAGAATTATGGTATGACGAGACGTGAGCGACTCACCATTTTTAGTTGATGCACATTCCGTTTCGCCTGGTTCCCATACTTTGAGTACGGGAAGACTGGGCATAGGGTTGCATGCCGGACTGGAGCGGTCCACGTGGATCGACCTGATGGCGGGTGAAGCTGCCGACTGCACTTCTGCGAGTCGCTGCCGTTCCTGTTCAATGCATGTCTGATCTCTGAGTTAGTATCGGACCCAAACTCGCAAAGATGAATTCTGACTATGATTTCAGCCCTAAGTTTCTTGACGGCGCTGCACTCCCACGCAATTGCGAAGGAGGTGCCGCGAAAGAATTCAACGTATTCGTGGAGTAGGTCGGGGGCGTTGTGGGCTTGATATCGAAACTCCCATGTATGCAATCTTAACCTGTAGGTACGATGTTATTTCAATGCCAGGACGGAGAATGAAGGAGATTTACTCGGAAAGACGATCTTCAGTTCGATTGACGAATTGAAAGTCTGTCAACAAGCCGTCTTCGACTCCTTTCCTAAGGCAAGCCTCGGTCTCTTCTATGAGAGATTCGAGAACTTTGATCATTTTGCTAGGCAGGCATGAATGGAATGTATTGACGAGAAAGGCGAGCAGCGATATTGCTCCCATGACGAATCCAAAGACGGCCGTGAAAAAGGAGAAGGTTGGATTATCCATAGTGGTTTACAAAGTGTAAGGTCCACAACGACTGTACGAACTCTTTTTAACAGCTCAGCATCCTGTGTAGACCATGCTTCAGCCCGTCGGCATTAGGCGACGGGAGGTGCTAGTTGGGGTGGAGTATCGTGGGGAGGCGGGCAAAGGTGAACAGCATGTTGATACGTCCCACCTCGGCGTGGCATGCTATTCCTGCACAAGATAACTTTGGTGAAATGATAAGCTAGGAGCGGCTGTTGGATATCTAGTCCTACGAATTTTCGTGCGACTGTATTCCAACATTTTCCGGCTTCGTCTGATGCACCGATTATCAATGGCGACATTGTCGAGTCTCCAGACTCTGGCACAAGCTGAACGTGTGCACGAACGCCACTCCATAAATATCGGTTGACGAAACGAATTGGCACCGAGTTAGTACATAGTGAAATTACAGCCTGAGGTTTTACTGCCCATCATTGTGGGTCCAACGCATAGCCGAGGTCTCGCCGCGGCCACGTTTACATCCGTGCAGCAAACGAATTTCGATCGGAGATAAACTTCAAAGTCCTTGTCACCGACCAAAGAAACTCCTTTCGCTAGTTGGCGAGGTCTACTTGCAGTCACAAGTATTGGATAGATGCATGCATGTCAGTGTTTGTGTGCTGACGATGGACCGGTCGGTGCCTCAAGAGTCAAGCTAAGTCTTGTACATAGTATTCTCTAAAAAGCGATCATGATCAGACCCACTGAGGGACTTAATGGACTTTAAAATATAACAGGGACAAACAACGTATCTGTGATTAGCCTAACGTCATCTTGCCACAGCCGTCTCGCCATGGCAAGTATCGATGGACAAGGCCATCTTCTATCGCTCAAGGTGATACGAGTATCTGTGCGTGCTTTCCTCCCACCCGAATGCCCACCACGAACGATAACCATCGTAGCAACCTGGCCTCGCCGCTGGTTGGGAACCCTTCTACTCCAGCTCCTCCTCCTTCTCCGCACACTCCACCGCATCCATCATCTCCCTACAAGGCACGAAGCCTCTCCCCGGGCACCCCAAAACCCTCCGCGACCTTACGCACGTCTCTGAATTTCTCACCCTCCCCGCCGCCTTCGGCGCCATCCAACTTGGCGAAACCTTTTCCTGTTGTTTCTCCGTCAACAACGAGACGCATGCGGCGGTCGGGGACGTCCATATCTGCCTCGAGATGCAGACGGCCACTACCAAGTCGCTCCTGTGCGAGCTTGGTGGGACGGCGCTCGCTGCAGGGGATGGGATTGAGCATGTCGTGCGGCATGAGGTCAAGGAGCTCGGTCAACATGTATTAGCGTGTACGGTGACGTATCGGCTCCCGCCTGGGTACCATTACGCGCCAGGACCAGCCGAAGGAGACGACCCGAGTCTGCAGAGCTTTAAAAAGTTTTACAAGTTCTCGGTACGTGCTTTCGATCCCGCCCTTGATCGAGGCCCGTGATCGACCGGGAACAGGTCACCAATCCGTTGACGGTCAAGACCAAAGTACACGCGCCCAAGTCTCCTTCGGCTCTCCTCGACCCCGCCGAACGCGAAAAGGTGTTTCTCGAAGTTCACGTTCAGAACATGACCCAGGAAACCATGTGGTTCGACAGGATGGAATTCGAATGTGCAGAGGGCTGGCGTGCAGAGGATGCGAACCGCCTTTCTGGACTCACTATCGACGACGAGGACGACGGCAAGCCGAACGTGCAGCGATTGTTTTCGGGTTCGATGGCGCTCATGCAGCCCCAGGCCACGCGACAGTATATCTATATCCTCTCCCCCATCGACATGCCCATCTTTCAGGTATCCCATCCTCCCGGGACCGTCATTCCCCTCGGCCGACTCGATATCTCGTGGCGTTCCAAATTCGGTGAACCAGGTCGTCTCTTGACTTCAGTGAGTGGATTTTCTTCTTCCCCCTGTTCCGTAGTCACACTTTGCACAAGATGCTGTCACGTCGCATTCCGGGGCCACAACAGCCACCACCACCAGTATCGTCACAGCCCCCGAGTGCTATCCCGCCCTACCTCCAACGAACAGCTGTCCCCTCCAGCCCGTCCCGACCTCGCTCTCCCCAACTCCCCACATCCCGACCCAGCTCCCCCACTCCAGGCACATTGAGATCCAACTCTCCCTTCCGCCCACGACAACCCGGGACCCCAATTCCGATCTCGCGTCCTCTCTCCCCAGTCTCGGCTGTGCCACCACAACCTTCAGAACCTGTGTCCGATGTAGATGTCGATCTCGTCGTCGTGCGACGCGCCGCAGACGGGGTCCGAGTTGGGAAACCGTTTACGCTTGGATTCAGGCTGAGCGTCGCGGCTACGGTATCGTTCGGCCGCCGCAGGCAGATTCGTCTCGTTGTACAACACCTCATGCCTCAGCGGTCGGCTCAGAACATGTTGGAGACATCAGTGCCGAGCAATCCAACATCTTTCCGTCTGCCGTCGTTACGTATATCTGCCCTGCCCGCTCCGCCGGACAATGCAGCGAGTGAACACATAGCCATCGTTTGTGAAAGCGACCCACTGTTATCACTGCCTCCACCTTATTTTGAGACACTGGACGAGACTAGGAATGCAAAACTTGGTGGATGCTCGTTCCTCGGTCAATCCTCCATTCTGTTGGACCCCTTTGACCTTGTGCAACACCCAGCAAGCGACCTACCTCGTATCGAAGCGAGCCAAACATTTGAACTCACCTTCCTCCCACTTCGCACCGGTTTCGTTTGCGCGGGCGGGCTTCGACTCTTCCTCGTTGGCGATCATCTCTCAGACTCAGACCTAGAACTGACAGAATCTACGATCAGGGAACCACATACATTGAAAGAACTAGATGTCATTGCGGAGGTTTGGGTCCAACCATGACATGGGCTATTATAGTCATCTGTTCTACCTACAAAACACTGCTGTTGTACGTTGACCATCATCTTCATCGTGCCTTCTTCCTTCACGTGGTCATACGGTGATCCATGGGTGGCTGACGAGTTGTTGGACGGAGATGAGTGCGTGGTAGCGCACGTCCGAGTTCGGGTGTGCCATGAGCTCCATTGCCCGTGCCTTTGCACCCAGGTCTGTGATGACTCTAGGAGTGCGATGTCGGTCTAAGGCGGACTACAAGGACAAGTGACTCACTTCTTCCCTCGCTCGTAGTGTTTGACATACTGTCCGAGATCGTGGACGGCAACAGCTAGTATGAGGGGATCCTCGGTGTTCAAAAGGCGGATGAGGATCCTAGAGAGATCGGGTTCAACACCTGAAAATATACCACTTGTGAGATAACACCCACTTGAGCTGTTCGTAATCTTTCTCATTCAGCCTGGACGCATTTTCTCGCCAAAAATCATCCGACTCGTGTACAGGCGTCCAGGACAAGTGACCGGACGCCAGCTCGGAGACATATTCGTCATAAGTCCTTGAAGTTGGTGTCAGTAAGCCCAACTATGTGTTTTCCTTGGTTGCTTACGTCAAGCTCTCAAAGTTGCGTTCCAGCTCGTCTCGGACAAACTGGACATCCTCAAGAATGTCTTCGTCGGAAAATTTACGAGCGGAGAGGTTCTTAGAGAACGGAAGTAGTTGCGCGACGAGCATAGCTGGCAAGTTGGAGGAAGGTGCTTTCGTTATCAAATTCTACGGAAAGTATGAGGACCAGGAAACGTCGAGGGCGTTAAACCGTACCCGGAATGTGGCTATGATGACGCGAATGACCTTTTCCTTGGCTGCTACCTGAGCGACCGAGATCAGCAGGGGTATGATGTCAAACTTCCTGTGGGTAAATGCTCGATGACGACCGTCACTGCAAAGTAAAAAGAGTGACCTACTTGTTGATTTGCGCGGCAACGTCTTGTTCAAAAGTCAAGAGCCACAAGCAGAATATGACTTGGTAGCTCATCTGAGGTGTCGGTTTATGGCGGAGAATGTCTACGAATCTGTACTAGAAATATCAGACCGCGTAGAAATGACAGAGAACCACGACATGCCCAGCGATGATGCCCGGAATAGCCCAGACGGCTCTGCGGCAATCTGGGCGGGCCAACAAGGCTTCAAGGCACTGTACCGCAACCTCGCGCTTGTTCGCTGATTGTCCCTGTACAATGGATGCGAGGAGCCTCAAAAAGGGTTGGAGGTGTTGATGCTGAAGGGGTGTAGACTCGGAGCTGAGGAGGATAGTGAGGATCTGTGCCGACTTGAGCTGCACGAACTCGTCTTGAGTCTCCAGAGTCCTGGACTGTCTCGTGAGGATCTCCTCGTTCGAGGACGAAGAAATCGGTACCTCAGAAGGGGCAGGTAAGGGAGATCAGGATCGGACTGCGCGGCTCTCGTAAAGAGCGGTATCCGCTCATCGTGATCTACTCGCGTGATCAGTGGGCAAGGACGACGCACGAAGAACGGCAACGGACCCAAGAGCGCGTCGGCGATGAGAACAAGGAGACACTGCATGGTGTCGACCCTCTGGAGCTTCTTGAGGAGGCGGAGATAGAGGAGAGCATATACCTGGCCGTCGGATACGAGGATGGACTCCATTTTGGCCCTAGGCTGTCTGTCTACCTTCTTGATGAGGGCGAGCTCCTCCGAGGTGATGAGATCGGCGCGCTGGTAGCCCTGGGCGACGTGAGCGACGACGGCGAGAAACAACGAGTCGCTGACCTCCCATGGAACAGGCTTGGACCTGATTTTCGCCGAGTTGTCGTCGAGGTAGGCATTCGACACGAGCGAAACCGACATGGCGCGACCGACATTTTCTTCTCACGCTGCTTTTCATTCCAATGCTCCCCCGACAGCTTTGCAGACGCGCCTTGGCCACCGACGCCGCCGCTCCCCGCCCCGCCCTACACGCCGCCGTCGTCCTCAACCGCGCCCCAATCATCACACGCACGCCGACACCCTTTGAAAACGCCTTTTTTGCCTACCAGGCCCGCATACATCGCTCACTTCGCAACCCGTTCCCGACAGACTTTTATTTCAAGCAGGGCTCCCCGCTCGAGACTCGCTTCAACATCGAGGAGCGGCGACGCGAGCGCAGCGCGTTCGGCGCGCCCTTTGGTTTGCATTCCGCCGAGGAGCGCAATGAGGCAACAGAGTTCATGGAAATCACCATGAAGGACGAGGTCGACGAGTCCATGCCCCGCGTCCATCCGGAAGACGAGTCTAACGATCAAAGGAGCCTCAACAGAAGGGGTCAGCGGAATCTCTATCTCTTGCTAAAGACACACGAGAATGGCAGGGACGTATGGCGGTTTCCGCAAGGAGACGTTCTCAAGGACGAATTCCTGCATGTAGTAAGTCTTCCCAGCATGTCGCCAGTTGGAGTTGGACTCAAGCAGACCAGGCTGCACACCGCAGGCTTGACTCTGAGTGTGGACAGCACATGGACACCTGGATAGTGGGTCGCAACCCAATGGGAGTGTACCACCCTCCGAGAAAAGGCACACAAGACGTGTGTTGGTTCCCGTTGTCAGCACATATACAGACTAAACGCTCTGCAGGACGTCGTCTTTTTTTACAAAGCCCATATTCTTGCAGGACAAGTTCGTCCCAACCCGGATCGATACCAAGACTTTGCATGGTTAACCAAGGGTGAAATCAGCAAGAGGACGGACAAGGATTATTGGCTGGGTACAAAAGATATGCTATCAGATTTCTAATGTGCCATCCATTTTATTGCATCTGTGTTCATGAATGCCCATGATATCAGCTTCGAGTTCCCTTGTATTGGTAGGGCGGAACCAACCGTGACTCTTAGTTGATTTTGACACGTGGTAAGTACACTTGAATCCAATCTCACTCTATTCCATTGCTCGAGCTGTGATGATGTGCAAGCTGGAAAAATCTCATGACATTTTACCAGACACCGCCGGGACGCACAGATGGACTTACTTTTCCATGTTGATTACTCATTTTACCACCTTCATGAGCTCCACTGTGTCCTCTCCGAGTTCCTCGACAGGATACTCTGTCTTTCCGACCAACTAGTCGTTCAATCAGGTGAGGAAGGAGGGCCACGTCCACTGATGTAGATGGGTTGATTGTTGGTCGACGAAGTGGTTTGCCGCACGTCCAGCAGCGTTATTTCATGTAGGACAAGTTGAGAAGGATCTTACCTCGATCCGTCTGTTCGGGTCACATTCGATCTAGAGCTTGATTCGGAGGGATGGCGAGGACTCAGGAGGGGCCGGAGGCAAACGACGCTATTAGATGAGCTCATCGAGGCGAGGAGCGCGTTATCCGCTGACGTCGTCGACGGTAAAAGTACGGGATGAAGGAGCCGTGAGCGCGGCCTCGTCTACTAACTTTGCGGTATGGTTAAATGTTAACGTCTAACGCTCAACGTCCAACCCAAAACGACTACACGCTAGGCTGCCTCGTCACTCACCTTCGCGTGCCAGCCTGTCCTCGTAGATTCGTCATGCCATACACCGGCCAATTACCGGACCGGGGCCCGTGCCTGTGGCGCTCAAGCACCACGCTGCATTAATGGCGTGTTGATTTCGGTTCCCCGCAATCTCAAACCATCTGCGTTCGTACATTTCTCTACTATCTTCAGTTGCAGAGTCATGGATACTGCAAATCGAACTCTGAGTGCGAATCCAGACATGTACGTAACAATGTTCTTGATTTTTTGCCAACTTGCCGTACTGAAAGTGCTTTCAGGGCGAAGAGTAGAACTCTCATCGTCAAGGGTATAATGCCAGCCTTTCGTCTTCTTGCGACTCATTTCTCTCCAGATATCCGACTTCGTACTCAAGGAAAGCAGTCTTATCGGACCAAGATCTCGGAGAAGAAATATTATGTCCAATTTTTTGTGGGCGACACCCCCCGGTCGACTGAGAAAATGAAGGAGAAAAACAACATTACCGTTTGGAATCAGGTCTTTTATTTCAGGTACATACATATCCGTCATTCTATGCCGACGAACTGAATCTCGCTAGCTATGCGGAGGATGATACCAATTTCGTTGCTACGGTGTACGAAAAATACACAGTCAGGAAATCCAAGGTCATCGGAGCGATTAGGGATACCATTCGCGGGTTGTTGGAAATTTCGGAGAACGGAGGTATGACGATACTTTGTCTGGCTTCGTCGTGTTTCTTTCTCTGACATCAATCTCTAAACCCTAGTGGTCCACATGCCTCTCGGAAGGAGCACTCTCGACGGGCCTGAGCCCTCTGGGATCACGATCGAATTCGCGCTTGAAGTAGAACGTCCCGTGGTTGATGAGGACGAACGCTCGGTTGCGGATGCCGTCCACAAGGCGAAAGAGGCTACCAGTGCGCTCGATACTGCGCCCAAACTCGTTGCCCAGACGGATACGGCAATGACAAACACTCCTAGCGTTTTGCCTGAGGTACAGGAAATCGAGAAAGCGGATGCATGGAAGATTCTGTTGCAGAGGCTGGGTCGATTGAACGAGATCGTTGATGGTATCGCAGAGGTATTTGTTTATTGACATTGAACCATGCATTCTGTTTAAACGTCGCACAGATCCACCCGTATGTTTCACTTGTCTGGACTGTTGTATCAGCCGCAGAAAAGGTATGTTACTCGGTCGATATTCTTGCTTTCGCTGATTTCCAGTTCCACACAGGCAGTCGTAAAGCAGGAGGAACGAGACGAGCGGACTATTCGTTTGGTAGAAAAAATGAATGAGGTCTTCGACTTCGTTCAGGATGCCAAGCCCCTCAAGGTAGATGAGACGTATAAGAAGAACATCACACCTCTCCTCCAGCAAGTGACGGAGTGTGGATATTTCATTGCCGAGTACGCCGAAACGAAGAACTTTTGTCAGTCGTCAATGGTCTTAAAACGCTCAACGCCACTAACACCCATGCGTAGGGCTTCGGACGGCGAAGCATTTGTTTGATGATGTTGACAAAAAGATTTCGGATTATGAGAACAAGCTTCAAGAACTGAAGACCAACTTTTTGGACGGCGTTACGGTGCAATCTGGGATCATTGTCTTTCGGATGATGAATGTCGTACAAGAACTAGGTAGGACCCACCTCTTTCATAGAGACGAACTCATGATCATCGGATTTAGCTACGGCCTCGGAGACCATCAACCTAAACGACATACCATATGCGGCTGGGGCTGCGTACATCTGGGAGAAAATGTGTTTTCCGGGAACGCGCGAGACCGTGATCAAAGATATTTGTGACACCCTCAACAATCTCTCTGAGGATATGCCTAGAGTGTGTCTTCTCGCGGGGGTTGCAGGATCGGGCAAGTCGGCAATTACTCACTCAGTCGCTCGATGGTTTGATGATCAAAAGAGGCTCGCGTCCTCCTACTGCTTTGCTCGGAGCGACATCGCGAAGCGGAACCCTCAGAACGTTTTCAGTACGATCTCACGCGACCTTGCGGACCGTAATCCTGAATTCAGGTCAGCGCTTTGGAAGGCTGTCCAGGATGATCGACGACTTCGGACCTCAGCTTCACCCTCCGAGCAATTCGAGCGGCTTATCGTCCGACCTAGCAAGGATATTCATGTCACGAGAGTGGTGAATGGGCTGATCGTCGTCAGTTTCTGCGTACCCTGTCTACAATCACGGACTGTGACCTGCCGAAAAGCATCCGCTTCCTTATTACAACTCGACCGGAGAAAGATATTCTTGATGCCCTCCCATCTGGCCCTCGAATTGCCCATAGATATCTGGCGGACGTTCCTCGGGCAGAGGATGATGAAGATATCCGGAAGTTTGTCACAGATTCTCTACATGACTGCTCCAAACTCGATATCATGTGGCCAAACAAGGAATGGTGCCCACCTCTCGTCGAACATTCACAACAACTTTTTCAATGGGCATCAGCAGCGTGCAAGTTTGTCAGTGGGGATGATACCCGGAGATTTGACCCATGTGAACGGCTGCAAGAGCTCTTGCGCACGGACAAGAGTCATGGACATTACTCCTTAGACAACCTCTACATGAAGATCCTCAGCCAGCTCTTTACTTCGGATGGTGCTCGAGAGCGATTTCGAGATGTGATGGCAGTTGTTCTAATGCTCAAAGAACCTTTATCTATCACTTCCCTTTCAGCTCTCTTTGGTGATACTATAAAGATTGTACATGTCATCAAGCCACTAGGACTACTACTAGATGGTGTAATGAATGAAGAAAGGCCAATTCGTCCCCTTCACACTTCCTTTCGTGACTTCTTACTGGATGTGCACCGGAGTAAAACATTTCATATCAACATTCTATCACATCATTCCCTCTCTCTTGGGTCTGCTCTACTTAGATGCATGAAGAATATGCTGAAATTCAATATTTGTGATCTCAATGACTCTCAACTGCTCAATCATGAGGTTCCTGACCTAATGAGTCAGGTTACCAAGGCCATTCCTCCCCACCTTGCTTATGCATGCCAATATTGGATGAACCACCTGGAATATACAGAGTGCACTGCAGAGTTACTGGATATTGTGACCTTGTTCTTCAAGAACTTTTTCCCCTTCTGGCTAGAGGCCATAAGCCTCCTCTCCCATTCCTCTCCTAGCACATATATCTTGGCTGCTCTGCAGACCTGTGCCACCCTGGAAAGATGGACCAAGGTGAGATTTAAGATTTTGACTTAATTTGAGTGTCACTTAATAAATATCAACAATAATATTTCCAGGGCCATGATATTGCTACACTGGCATTAGAGGCTTGTCAATTCATTAGAGTATTTGCTCCAGTGATCCGAGAATCCACCCCCCATCTTTATCTGTCAGCTATGCCCCAAACACCTACTTCTTCTTCACTCAGACAACTATGGACATCCCACTTGCAACATTACCCTTTGATAATCATGGGTCATCCATTAAGCTGGCCAGTGGATGTTCTCACTATTCAGGGACACACAAATGCAGTCAAAGCTGTTGCCTATTCACCTGATAGCAGCCACATTGCCTCTGGCTCTTTGGATCATACCATCAGAGTTTGGAATGCTGTTACTGGTCAGTGTGTGGCAGGTCCACTTCAGGGGCACACATCTTCAGTCAAGTCTATTGCCTATTCACCTGATGGCAGCCATATTGTTTCTGGCTCTTTGGATCATACCATCAGGATTTGGAATGCTGCTACTGGTCAGTGTGTGGCAGATCCATTTCAAGGGAATGCACTTTCAGTCAACTCTGTTGTCTATTCTCCTGATGGCAGATGTATTGCCTCTGGCTCTTCAGATGGTACCATCAGGATTTGGAATGCTGTTACTGGTCAGTGTGTGGCAGGACCATTCCAGAAGCACACAGATTCAGTCAAATCAGTTGCCTATTCACCTGTGTTACGCTCAGGCATAGACCCGAGTGACGAGGGGCGAGGGGACGTTAACGTTGCTATTCAGCTGACGTGGCAAGGGTTGATAGACAGGTGATCCGCTATCCTCAGCCTCAATGGTATGTCGTGAGCTGTTGACCTGGTCAACGTATGTCGTGACGCAGGGACAAAGGAGTCGCTATGGGGGAGCGACAATGAAGGGAACAAGGGGAGCGCCTACTCAGTAGTAAGGCAAGGACTAGGGGACCTGAGAGGAATCGATGATCAAGGTAGATTCGGGTAGGTCTAACTTGGGGAATACATCGAGGGTATCGAGGGGTTTATATATGCGAGTCAAGAGAGAATGAAGCGGAGTGTAAAAGAGATGACTCAACTGTAGAATGCGATGGAATTGTGAAGAAGAGGAGCGAGTCAGAGATAACAGTATCAATACAGCTGCGGATACTGCGGATGAGTCACGCTAAATATGTAAGTGATGATAAGAGGAAAAGGAGGAATAATAAGTGGCTCAAGCGGGACTCGAACAGCGAGAGCAATGTCTGTAGGGAAACTAGGGTAAGGGTGAAGGAAAAAGAGTAGGGGGATGTGCGAATCGTAACAACCTGATGGCAGCTATATTGTTTCTGGCTCAAGGGATAGTACCATCAAAATTTGGAATATTGTTACTGGTCAATGTGTGGCTGATCCATTCAAGGAGCACACAGACTCAGTCAACTCAGTTGCCTATTCACCTGATGGCAGCCACATTATCTCTGGTTCTTTGGATAATACCATCAGGGTTTGGAATGCTGCTACTGGCCAGTGTGTGGCAGGTCCATTCAAGGGGCACACAGATCCAGTCAACTCAGTTGCATATTCTCCTGATGGCAACCACATTGTCTCTGGCTCTTCAGATGGTACCATCAGAATTTGGAATGCTATTACTGGTCAATGAAACGACTCTAAACAACAATAAAGAAGATGATAGAAATAGACCGCTTAGGCCTTCTTAGGAGGAGATACTTGGGTAAGAGGAAAACTCCAAGTTATCAAAGCTGGGGAGCCAGCCTTGACGACCCGGGGGTTTATATACTATTCTATTGTATATACATGTTTGGTCTATTT
>JBBPML010000180.1:0-51284 GCA_038090275.1 Austroboletus novae-zelandiae | reverse complement strand
GCGAAGATAAGAGAAAAGGAGGAATAGTAAAGTGGCTCAAGCGGGACTCGAACGGCGAGAGCAGTGTCTGTAGGGGAACTAGCGTAAGAGTAAGGGAAAAGAGTAGGGGTATAAGTGAATCGTAACACCTGAGACATGACCCCACTTCTGCCTCTGAAATATCCTCTCACAACTACTATGGAGTCTCCTTTCCTTACATTGTACCCTCTATCTGCAGTAAACTGCAGTGCGCAACAATTACTTGTAAATGAAATAGACACCAGGGGAACTTCAACTTGTCAGGAGAGGTAGGGTTGATGTTCTCCAATGATCTTCAGCATACCAGCAAGTGGTTTGACTTCCATCACCCATCCAGTGAATCCTACATGAGTCCCAGTCATCACCTGTGCTGTATCACCAACTTGAACACTGTCGGTAGTATCCTTGGCAGAGGGTCTGAGAATATCAAATGGTGCCCAGACAGACTGATCTGGTACATGGGATTCCAGTAAGAAAGATGGGGCCTGAAACTTATAGAACAGTGAGGACAGAACAAGTTGAAGAGAAGATAACATACCTCATTGCCATTCAACTTTGCTACAGTGATCTCCTGCATTTTGAAGTCGATGTGTGATATCATGCCGAAGTGCCCAATATATCAATGGTGTACATTCTGGGTGTCACTGAATGGATCCTCTATGACCCAGACCATATCTCCAATGAAGTACAAACAATGCAAATCCAACAGGGGGGATGAATAATCTTCACCATCGCCCTCAAGTAAACATACCGTGGCCGAGTGGTTTTCCAGCTGGATCTTGAGCAAGAAGCTGGTCTTCTCATGATAAACGGAGTCGGTGACAACGATATGATCATTTTGCTTCCAGAACAGTTTGTTGTAGAATATATATGTCGCAGCCATGAATGGCGAATCCACCACTGAGGCAACATGAACAGCAATTTGATGAGGGGACAGAGTGGGGAGAGGAGACACCTGATTAAGCTTCAGGGTGAGTAATTGTAGCCCAGAAACAAAATCAATGTGCTTGAAGGAATAACGAGGCCGTCCATAATATGGAGCCAGTAGTTTCCCCTCAAACTAATCCGGAGAGAATAGGCAATGAGCATTGAGGTCTTGACCGATATCATCCTCGGGGTGGTGGTAACTTTTGGGGGTCAATTGTCATGATGCTACAAGAGCCTGCAGCATTCCTGACTCCACGTCAAACAATAGGCCATATGCAATGTCACCACAGTAATGCCTGTGTTTAGACACTATATACCATTCTGGTACAGCAGGTTCAGATTGTCGAAATGTGGGGAACAAAGATATATGATCCTTGAAAGGAATAAGCAACCAGCCATGCACACAAGTCAAGTGCAATGGTGGCACCACATGGACGAAGGTCTTGGAGTCAGTCACACATACAGTAGGATGACCAGGGAGCAACCGATGAAGTGTGGCAGGAAGATCTGCTGCATTCCATACATCAACAATATAATTGGTGGAGGAACCTTGATAGTTGAAGTCAGTAAATAGTTAGACATTACAATTGTATAAAACTTACAAGGAACTATATTCACTGCCCACATTTTCATGTTTTCAGTGCCATCCAATGAGGGGAATGTGTGGGGTGGTGATGGGGAGGTATGAGATGAATGCGGCTGAATAGAAATGTGGAGTTGATAGCTAGCAATTCTTTCAAAATGTGTCATGAACCGGATTGACAGGAAAAGCTTCTCCCATTTTTCCAGATTTGCTTCATAGGCAAGGTTCGAGAGGAAGTCCTCCCAGTACTGAATCCTTGGATTGCTGCCATACTGAAAATCTATTATTTCCACCAGCCTGTCATAATGTAGCTCACCAAACATCCAATCCTGAATCGAATTCCACATCCCTGCAGAATCCAATGATGTGAGGGGACCATCTTTCACAAGATCTTTGTCACAGTCAGAGCCTTTGTCATCATGGTCAAGATCATCATCATAATGGTCAGCTATTGCATCAACCACTCCTCTGTATGTGGAGGGCCTCGCTGGCTGTGTGAAAACAAACGGAATGTGGCAGGGTGATGATATCAATTCATGTTCCCCAGCGTCATCCAAGATGATAAAGTTCACTGTACCAGGTGAGCACAAATATTTGACGACTTTGTAATATGACTTACAGTCTTCCTCATCTCTCCATTGGAGACTTCCATATTGTCTTCCACTTGTGCTTCTACACCGAGGAAGTGATGCACCTGCTATAAGTTAGCTACAGTGTAGCTAGTCAATACGTTAGACAACATACATTTGTTGTATGAACCCCTCGTCGTCACCCCTCCATAGCGACTCCTTCGTCCCTGTGTCACAACATACGTTGACCAGGTCAACAGCGCACGATATACCATTGAGGCTGAGGATAGCGGATCGCCTGTCTATCAACCCCTGCCACGTCAGCTGAATAGCGACGTTAATGCCCCCTCGCCCCCTCGTCCCTCGGGTCTACGCCTGAGCGTAACAACTAAAAACTCGGTCAACTATGAACTTCCATTTGAAAGGAACATACATGTCACCAAACTTCTCAGTCATCATATCCACAAAGGCAGGGTATGAGATTGCGTCTGACGCCCAACAAGTCACCAACTCCCAGGCATCCGGATTGTTCAATAGAGTGAGCCTGGACCCTTATAATGGAAGGTATCAGTATGGGTACCTTTGTGATTTACTAGTTTCTTACCATCTACGACCTGTGTATTCGATGGAACTGAGACATCCATCAGCCCCACTTCATTTTCTATTTCGGGCAAGCCATCCTCTGGGACAGTTCCTGTACAGATGATCAATTAACGTAGTTTGATCACAATGTGCCAAGTAGTCTTACCGGTGGCATGAGCACTTGATTCACTTTGCAAAGTAGACATCTATGTAATGATAATGAGCTACACTACTTTTTGCTTGAGGTAATGGTATACTGACTGCAGCTATGGTGAACTCTACTGCTACTGGCTACGTCGTGTCGAAGTGGATAAGGTAGGAAAGAGAGTTGCGATGCCACAATAATGGGGGTTTTGTAGTGCATGCCGTTTTAGAAATTTCATTTCCGGAAAAGTGGTGGAAAGTGGACAAGTCACCAGCTGAACTATACTCACATAACTCCCATTGTCTATGTCATTGCTCATGTCCTCAGTAAATCTAACGTGAAACATAGCAGACAAAACATTGTAATATAATACAATGAAAAGTGTTATATCAAGAGGAGTAAATGATAACATCCCCACTGATGAAGCCATTCATAATGATCGATTCCCCTTTTTCAATGGTGAGAGCATCGTCGGGTGGTCCAAAGATTACAAGTGGTGCGGGATCACCAAAAGGCTCTTGAAATACTGGCACAACATTAGATATAATAGTCGACGATTTTGGGTTAAGGATTGATAGGTGATCAGGGAGGGTGGATGGGAGGTATTGCATTGATATGTTGACGAGTACACAAATTATAGTGAATAATATAACTTGCTTCATAGAGACATGCAATTGAGGCTCAGTAGTGGGTGGTTGACTAGCAATCTACAGAAAGTGTCAGCCAAAACCATGGTGACCATGATGAAACTAACCAGATAATCCTGAGCCCATACCTTGATATTACTATGACCCTTCAAGGCGGAGACTGTTGTGGTGATACAACCATGAGTTCCTTCAAAGGCCTAACAAGACATCAGTTGAAAATTAAGAAATAGGAGTCTGATGGCGTACAGTTACTGCAACCACTAAGTCACCAGCTGAGAGTGCCAAGTTAGCAAGTATTGCATGCGTGGGGATGACAACGCACCACTCCCATGGTCTAGCTTGTCACAAAAGGCACCCATTTGATGATCAAAGATTCAAGCGAAGCCATTATCACCTCTGACAATGACCAGCCCAGCTTCGTGAGCAACTGAAAGCTGAAGAGGCACATTCACCAAGATGGAATGGTGATAACTTTGCGCATGATAGAATCCAGGCATGGCATACTTATTGACACCATCACGTAGATTGGAAACCAGAAGATACTGGCCATCAAAGCATGTATCACCACTATACAAATCATTAACATGGTAGTACTTCTGGAGGCAGATAATACTTACATACGACCATTAGTCTTCTTTTTCCATTTCAGGCCCCAAGGATCGATTATGTAGCAGTAGCTGCATTAGGAAATAAGACAGAAAATGTAAGTTGTTATATAAAGACATACATGCATTCACTCTCGAGGTAAGAAACCAAAACACTCGCCCCATCATCCAAGAAATGAACTGACCAAGCAACATATGGTTGCTTCTCAGCATTGCTAGAAAGGGACACAAAAGATTCTACATAGCTAATGGTTAAGCTGAGGACTAGAAAAATCAGAGATGCATACTTTGATCTGGACTAACTTTCCAAACATGGACTTCACCATCACCTATGCTGGCCAGCCGGCAGTGACGCGGATCCCATTCTAAGGATTCTACAGCTCCTACATGCACAACTGCAACGGACAGAAAACCAAAAAGAGGGTTCTCATTGGTATGCTGATAAAGATGAATGTTGCCATCTGACATGCCAAATACAAAGGCATCTTCATCCTGATCAGTGAGTTTGACCTAAGTAAGGCAGCTGATAAAGCCCACCAAAGGGGCGCATATCTCCTGCATCATTTCGCCTGAGCTGAGGTTCCAAATGACTATATGGCTATCATTACCTACAATAAATATAGGTTCTGCATTGTATATGATCATCAAAAAGCACTCACCACTGCTAAGTAACAGGGAGCCCTGGGGGCTAATCTCAAATGCATTCACAGCACTAATGTGGCAAGTCAATGTGAACTTGTGGGATATCTGTAAAGCTTCAGTAAACTTTGATGAAACGATGAGTTGACCATATGTTAGTGGCCGGAGGCATAGCTAGTTTCATGAGATTTTGATCACTGATGAGGAGACAAGTGGCTAAGTGACTTATATGAGTAACACATGATAACAATTAGAACAGTACTCTTTCTTCGTGTCGTCTGATTTGAATTTGTTAATTGTCACTCCATACACAGTGAAGCTAATGAAAGGGCACACTTCAATGGATTCCTATCTTCTAGGATGAATGCCAGGCCTAGATACACAGTTGACCACTATTCTTTTCTTCTGTACCATGGTAACGAAATACTTTTTTATGTGTCTTGTCTTTTTGTTCACTAGTACATTATAGTACATCACTATTATAATATTACTACACTAGATCTACATAATTGAGAAATAAGGTAAGGGAGGTGGGAGGGAGGCAGTGGGTAAGTGGGGTCATGGCTAGGGAAGATGGTGGGAAGGGAAAGAGTTAAGCATGTGAACACTTCAGGCATAAATAGTGTCCAATGACTGGGGACACGTGACTTCAGTTCACCACAAACGCCAGACTTCATGAAAATTTTCATCAATTGGAGGCACATGAGGTCTTCACATGAGGTCATGTGCTCCAACTCTTCCGAGGTGCATATGACTTCAGTCCACTGGCACATGACTTCAGTTCACCACGAACACCAGACTTCACAAAATTTTTCATCAATTGGAGGCATGTGAGGTCATGTGCTCCAAGTCGTTGGACACTATTTAAGTGTGAACTATTTACATGCTCAAGGCTTTCACTTTCTGTTGTGCGCTCTACTTCGGTCTCCAATAACACTATGTAGTACCGATGTAGTACCAATATATTTTTATTACAGACATGACAAAGGAATGAAAAGACAAACAGACAAGAGTACGTCATTACTATGCAGCAGTGATAATAAGCGGATTGCAGTGGATCGTGTATCCAGACCCATTGCTGCCGGTGAAGACCAATCAAAGAGGCTATTGCAACAAATAGGTATGTCATTCTGCTAATCTACTATGTCCTCGAGCTCAGAAACAATAGAATATCTAGGGCTGCCCAAGATCACACCTATTGCAAACAAAAAGGAACAAAAATAAGAAAACAGAGTACATTGTCATTACCATGCTGCAATGAAAATAATAAGCAGATTGTGTATCTAGACCCGTTGCTTGCCGGTGAAGACAATCCTGATCAAGGAGGCTGGTCTATTGCCTCAATCTGATTCGTCGAGGTAGATTCTCTATATCTTTTATACAATCAATGCTGTTCTATGTCCCCCCTCATTTGCTAACATGTCTCTCTTTACGGAAATTCCAGATTTGCCCCCTTTGGGGATGTCTGCATTAGATACTATTGGGAGGATATCTCATACAGTAAGTACCTTGTATTCAATCTCGTATACAAGCTAGAACTTTCACAGGCAGGAGAATTCACCAGACAAGGGATTGATAACTTTGGTCAGCACCTTACTTGTTCTCCTCTGCTTCTGGAGCATTGGATCAGCATTCACACACAAGCAATGGCCTCTACAGATACCACATGTCCCATTGCATATGAGCTGTACACCCGATTCAGACCTCATCATGGAAACACCTCTTCTGCTTCCCCAGTTAACAGTCATGCGAATTCACCAAGTAAAACTCCGCAAAGGGTATATGTACCACAGGTGAGCCCACTTTTTTTCTGTTGTGACACTGTTCCCCTTATTTCCACTTCTCAGAGTAGCCAGAGAGATAGCGATTCCTGAGCTCTCAGTGGTCTGGAATGTCAACACAATCATCTTGCCCAGCTCACCGGCCCACTAACACACTCTCCAACTTTCCACCCCTCGATCGCTCACAATGTATCTTCCAGCCCCAGAATACAATCCCCAGTACCTGTCATTCCCAGTGTTTCATCCCTAGTTGACATGGCACCAGAATGTTCTCCAGGTGCTCCATCAATTACCAGCACCCCTACACACATGGACTCCGTCCCGATGGACGGAAGCACCCTCCCTCCAAATTCTCCAGTATCAGGATGTCTTCAGATACCATCAATTGGCAGCACGATGTCTCGGATCCACAAAGTCATCATCTCATCACAAACAAGCAGCGCCGATATGGATCAAGATCTACCACTGTCTCACCACTTGCCTCCAGAATGTTTGCCGATGAACCCAAACATGACACCTGATTTTTCCTTGACACACATGCCTGACCATCCTGTTTTAATGGATACAGACCCCCCCTTTCCTCAGGGGTCCACCCCTACCTCTATCAGGGTTGTCAGACTGTTGTCGCTTCCCACTTCCTTAAAAGCTGCCTTGGACCAGGCAATAGCTGAACGTGTAGAAGTGGCAACTGCAGGACTTGTTGAGTTTACCATTTGAGGAATCGTTGATGCATGTGTTCCCTGCTTAACGCAATTGATAGAGTTCCACTTTGCAATGCTGACTTCATCTCATGCTCTTGGAAAAGCTGTGCAGCCCAAAAAGAGTGGACCTACCTCTGCCGAAGAAGGTTGCAATGGTGATGATGAAGATGACAATGACACTTCCATGATGCAAAGACAGAGGAAGCCTGGGCCTCGGAGAAAGATGAATCATCTACATGTATGTTGAAATTTCTAGTATGCTGCAAATTTTGCTGAATTATGTACATAGACCACCTTCCATGTTTACCTTCAGCAAAAGAATATCATTCCATCCAGGCCTAAAGATACTCTCCCCACTTCAGCCCCAGTCAATGTGGTATGAGTATTCAATCAAGATGGTACTTTGCCCCCATCTCTGGAGAATATCACTCTAGACTGGCATTGCAGTCCGTTGACTTTGTCATGCTGGAACTCAGAAGCTATCGCAATTCTATCGCTAGATTTCTATAACAAGCTCAAAGACAGGATATATCAGGATGTCATCTTCGACAAGCAAACCATGAACCTTCAAGCCATTCACAAATTATGTGGACAGAAGCTAGTTCAAACACATCAAGCTCATCGTACATGGACCAAAATCGATATGTCCACTGATAACAAGTGAGCTCACGTGGCTGCAAAGGAGGAGAAATGTCGGAAAGGCAATAGATTGACCACCTGCCATCATGGGGTAAGTTGTATTTATTTTTCATCTCTCATTTTTATTCCTGATAATCTTGAAGACTCTCACTAGGCAAATAAAAATTGCATCTCAGAAATTCTGAGATGCAATGAATCGATTCCAGGACCCTGAGAAATGAGATGCTATTCACAAAATTGTTGATCGCCTTGGCATTGAGGGTATGAGTGCTGACGAGACTGATTGTCCTAATTCGATGCCCAAGGTCCTGCATCATCTTGAACTTCCTTGGATCAGTTCTGACATTTCCTGTTTACTCAAGTCCATGGAAGCATATGAATCAGCTGTTAGAGAAGAGAACAAGCTGGAGCAAATTGGGAATTCATCATTAAAGCGTCATTGGGAGGCAGGGAGGAAGGAAATGAGATTAACTCCAGCCCCTGGCCTGCCTCGTAATTGATATGATGACAACTGGTACCAAGGCTTGACCCCTGGGGCCTGTTCAATGCTTTATGCCCAGAAGGACATTGCTATTCCTAGTCTGGTAAGTTCAATGAGTTTGCCATTTGAATTCCACATTTATGCTTACACAGGAACCTTTTGCCTATAAGTGAGGTACCTATCTAAGTGAGACAGTGGTAAGGGGGCCGCCGACTGGACCACTAAGTGGCCCCCTGATTATTCCTTTCACACATATTTTACATCGGTTTCTGAATCTGCATATCAACCAATCCCTTCATCATTTTTTAAATATGTTTTCCCTCTTAGTCTACCCCCAAGCCAGGGTTTGTATACCTGACACATGTAAAATTTGGCTGAAATATGTTGCAACTATGTATGCTTACATACACTAAATATGTTTCCCAATTTTCATACATCTTATATTCTGCACATATGCTGGATATTATTTTAAGTCAGATGACCCTTCATTTCCTTCTAAACAATGTTAGCCTATTTTACGTAGATGTTTTCTCCCTGTGTTCTTGAATAGTAAATGTAAGCATATCCGTGGAAATTCCCAGAAATTGCTTATCAATTTGCACGGCAAACAAAATTATAAACTCAGGTGCAATAAGTTAATGGATAAGTACCCAATTTGTTTGGTCAATATTTTCGACTGTGTCTCAGGTGTGAGCAGGCGGCATTCGGCTGCTTTGGCAAGGTTCAGACTCCGTCTAAACGCCCTTTGGGTCATGTGAGTGTATTTGGTACGTGAGGTTGGATGTTCGGACTGCCGGACTGTTCGGATGTTCGGAAAATTCATTTCCCAGGTGTCCTCCCCTATCCTGTCCCATCTACACACTGTTTTTAAAAGATCGGCTCAGTGATGCCACTCACCACACGCTTGGCAATGAAGTACAGGAAGCGATGTCGGATTACGAAGGCATCTGGGACCCTGGCTGTGAAATACTTCCCCTCCGAATATGTTCCCTTCTCCTTCATACAATCATCACTGGCGCCGTGACTGGCAACAAGAGTTGCAACTTCAACCCAAAGTACCCTAAGGCCAGTAACGTACGCGAGCTGGCGGGGAATTGCAGAAGAAGCTTATCTCTGCATGAAGGCTCAATTCATATCGCGAAATTCGAAACCTCGGTAGGCGTATGCATTCTTGAATCGCATGACACCATTATCGCCGACAAAAATCGCTTGGTAATGTTTCCAGAAGTTCTCCAAGCGAAAATAGAGTCATATTCGGACCCGGACTCGAGTTTCTCTGTCCTTCCGATATCATATGTCTCGTCGGCGATTTCAATCTAAAGGTGCTGAACACCTTGCCAGACGACTTGCATCTCTCCTCTTTCCTCCACTCACGTCGCTCATTCATTTCGCGGCATATTCGTTCGGCTCGGACGCAGTAAAAGAAACTCACTCTCCAACGTTCCGTTCTCGACCTTTGTATTGACCCCTTCACGCTCGCCTTTGCTGAGTGTCACCAATGACGAAAAGACGTGTGCCAATGCAGTTTTATTGACAAGAGACTACTCCATGTGTCAATTGACACAGAAGCCTCCTCCCATCACATATCTCTCACCCACTTTTGAACCCATCGTTGACGAGTCCGCTATGAAAACCATGCTTGGCGAGAAATCCCAACTCCCAAACTGCCCGACAGCACTTCCAGAGGACAGTAAATGGGGTAATGGCATCTCTGATGAGAGCTTTCATAGGCTCAAAATCATACTCCTTCATGTAGCTGCTTTCCGAGTGACGCCTCTTGATTCCTTGTAGCTCATGTATAGAGAGCCCCGCAGTGCTGTCAAGTATCCGTCTTCATATGGACCCTAACCCTGCCATCAAGTGCATACATATACACAACATACCACCAAGAAACTGAGTCGAAAAGATCGTTTCGCCAGTGTGAAGGCAAAGCTTCGACCCCGGCTTTCATGGGCGACCCTGAAAATGGCACGCAGTCACAGCACCACTTGCGAGACTCTCGGACGGTCTGGAAGCGCCATTTCCCGTCGCTTCGATCGGCAATCTGTCGAGGCTCGAACCTTGTTCCATTTGGGGGGAAAAAAAAGCGCAGTCGCAGCGCCCCACCTCAACGTTCGATCGTTTCACCGATCACGCCGACGTCCGTACGGCACGGTCGTATGGAAACTGCTTGGCGACGGGTGTCTTTTTTCGCGCCCCGATGATATGATAAGTAAGATGCTTCCGCGTGATCGACATTGTAGGCTACGTCGATGACGTCATTCGACGATCGATGAATTAACTTGATCCACTGGGTACTGTATGTGCTCAACGGATAGCCCCTGACGGTGGCCCGGGAACCCCGGGAATATATATGTAAATCCGGACGGACGGATTCACATGAACCCGTGACAATCGTAGATATGTAGAACGTGGGCGCACCTTGGCATTCAAATCAGACGCTGCTGATCCATTTGAACGTCGTTCCAGTATGTGTGGCTCCGTCGGAGTCGGACATTCCGTACTACCGTCAACGCGTATTACGAGTTACGTGTCACGCGTCAGAGATGGAGAGCAGAGAACGGAAAGGAGGGAGCGCCGATTGGAAACGGGGTTTTTTCTGCTAGAAATACAACATTACGGTTGTCATCAAGTGCTCGCCTACGATATGCGGACGCTCTAAAGTGTTTCAGGTCTTCGACTCAGAGGTTGCCTGTCGCCGTTTGCCCACGCACGCACACCTGACCCGGCGTACCCGGAGATTAGAGGACGTGAAGTAACTTTCTGGAAAATGCTAAACTTTCGGGGATACCGTCCGCGCGTACAAGGCACAAACTCTAGTTGTAAAATCCTCCCTCCTCTGTTGCATCCGACACGCCAAGCTTCGGCGCCTCTCGACGCCTAGTCATCGCTCCCACTCCCACTCCTCCTTGGCCCATTCGGGCATGTCCGTCTCGAATTGCCCTAAACTCAATTCGTACCTGAGTGCATGCAAAAATATGTAGAGCTTCTCTGGCTTGGGATCCGGATGGAGCGGAAGATAGCATTCAGGGCAGTAGTGTGTTCCTGTCGTTAGATCCATCTCGGGTTCCACTTCGGACGCCACGAGCGATGGGAGGCGAACGGCGGCTTCTGATATGGTCAGCTGCGGCAGCCCATCCTTATCCACACTCGTACTCGCATCCTCGTCGCCCGATACATGCACAGGTGCAGGTGCAGCCTCGGACGGGACAAAGGCATTGCGATGCTCGTTAGTTTCATCAACGTTCTTGGGTAGGGGTCGTGGAATTGCTGTCATGTTCGTGCAACCAGGGTCTTCGTCAGCTTCTAAATCCAAAATAACCTTTCCGCCCTTCTTTCTCTGGTTTTGTGGAGGCAAGGGCGGTGGCCCCCGAAAATTTTTTGGAGTGAGCGCTCCCTTGGCCCTAAAAACGACATCACGCCACCGGCTCCAGTCCTCGTCTTCGTCCTAACATGAATAGTAATGAATCGCGAACACGTCAGCGACTAATCATTTCATAGTTCTGTCCCAATTGCCTAATGTTGGCTGGGTACGCGGAAGGACACGGAGACAAACCTTCATGTTCCGCAAGCGGGATATGACTTGGACGGCCTCCGCAGACAACGGAACGGGGGAGCCCATACCAATGTCATGGCCTGTTTCTCTAGGAAGTAATCTTCTTTCTTGCAAAGGCGTTTTGTTGGTTTTAGCCTCGGTTCCGATCTCGATCCCGTTCGAATGGGGTTCCGTGTCGATGGGCGTCTTGGCCAACGTCTCGGGACTGACATAACTGTCGAGGTGATCGGGTGGGACAGGAGCGAACCGTTCGGCGCTAGGTATGACATCGATACCATTCTTTCCTAGATTCGGACCCTGCACATGAGTAGATTAAGTCGTGTGGCGATAATGGAACACCGAGACAAATAATAATATACAAGTAAACAAAGGGCCTGATGATAGAAAATGGGAATAAAACACTGACCCATATTCGCTCTTCTGAGTACACTGGATCATTAGCGATGGGATGTCCGAGGTATTGAAGGTGGACCCTTATTTGATGTGCTTTGATCATTCATATTGTTGCGACAGCGTCGATAAGAAGGAAAGAGATGCCCAGAATGACAAAAGAGATGACGGAACGAACAAAAAGGTCATTTAGGAGGGAAAACAATTAACCGAAACACACTTACACCGACCGGTAAACGGACGACCTGAAATAATTAATACATATTATATTAGTTGAAGAGAGAAATACAAGAAGGTACCTACAGCGTAAGACGGTTGTATCCGTATTGGCGTCATAATGGAGCCTTGTGAAAGCTGTCTTTGCTGGCTTACGGACCATTACTACTGGGGAAGCAACACAGAAACAGTAACCATACCTTCCCCTCTGGATGTACAATATTCAGCCCCATTTGCCTGTCTACAGTCAGAAGTGGCTGCTCACACACGACTTGTTCCCTGAAGAAAGCAAACTGATTTAGTCAGCATGCACATGGGCTATGTTCAGATCCGTGACGATACGCACGCGGGGAATTCGCCCCTGCACCTGGCTACATACTCCTTTCTCACGGATCCGTTCATGAATTCGGATGTGAGAGACCGTGCAAGATTAGCGTTAAGCGGTAATATCATGAGACCAGAAGTTAGTCTATCCAATCTGTTGATCGCTATGAGTGGTCATGTGTTATGAGATGCTGGTGGATCGACACTGGAAGTGAAACGGACTGTATACTTTCTCGAAACCGAACTCGACTCGAAGCATTTCGACAAGACTGTGGCGGTAATATCTGCCCGAGGCGTGCACAGGCTATGATCCTGGTCAAAGGTTTGGCTAGTCGAAATTAACGGGAACGGCCTACAATGCTACCCGGTTTGTTGATGACAAGAAAATCACGTTGCTTGTCGTGCAAAATGATTTCGACTGGCGTGGCTGTAACAGGGGGCTCATGCCGATGAACGACGTTCCTGGAGATGCGCGCCATCAGCCAGTGCATATGATGGTTTCGGTGTATGAAAAACATACTCTATGCGATCCCCGTTCCTGACAATGGTGTCTGGTTTGGCGACCTTTGCATTGATTGTGGTGACGCCAGATTCGAGTGCGTATTTCTGGAAAAAAGGGACGTCTGTCATGATCGAGATGAGGGGTCAGGCACGCACATAATACTCCATGCTACGGTCCCTGAACTCAGTAGAAACGATTTCTAGGATCTCCCTTCCGATCCAGCGCTCTTTTGCCATCGTGGTGTACGGATACCAATATGAAGGCATTTTTTTGAGGCCGCCATTTTGGGTCGCGGGGATGACGACCTCCGAGGGCTGCCGTTGTGCGAGAGCGCCAGACATGGACGCGACGAGAAAGCGAGCGAGGACGTGTCTGAACTGGTCGCGGGCAGAGAGGGTCGTGAGTGGGAGTCGCTCGCGCGCGTGGAGCTTGAAATTGTGAAGGTTTGCCAGGACGAGCTGTCGTTTGGACAGGAGCTGCGAAAGACATGAACGAGTGCGGGAAAGGAAGGGGAAGAAGACGGACATAAAACAAACGACAAGATCGATTGCACGAATTCTCGATGTGGAGAGCAGTGGCCAGTGGCTGTGCCATGGTGTTTGCGCAGCGGTGGCGTCGCTATTAAGTTATTTGGCCGCGTGACATAAGACCGTGCATATGACCTGATACGCCGTGCTTAGTCAGCCGTTTTGATAGATGGATAGTCTTCCGGGCTAGTCTCTTTGCAGATGTCTGAGGTGGCATCTCTCCGGGGACAACTTTGAGCTCCGCATAGCTGGCTGCTGTCGGACAATGGAATGTGTTGAAATTCAGATTCGGCAGCAACAATCCACTCCACTGTATACTGAGAGCAATGAGACATGTTCAACCAGGTGAGGAAGGCCGACTGTGCTACGGATTATCGACCTCAGGTTGACTTTTAAACGCCGCGCCATCCAAGGGAGGTCGCAGGGATGGATTGATCTTAATATTGGCTTTGGGTGCGTGGCTGCTTCTTCCATTGAAATAAATATACGCCCGTATGCTGGTGCGATACGACCTCGGAGAGGTTGTCACAGAGGGGCACCTGGGGAGTGGCTCCGGGACATATCGAGATTTGTCGGCAACCAGCAGCATTCCAATTAGAGTGTAGCCCCGTACGACTCGGTAACATCCAACAGCTCGGCAACTGCACAGACCTTGTCACCTGCACTACTCCTCGTTTTCTGATCCTATGATGGCACCGTGATGCTGTCCTCCATATGTACGTACCCCTTTTCGCACCTTCCCACCGCGGTCCTGTACCTCCCGTCTCCGGAACTAAATTTGTGCGTCACGCCCTTATAAACTCACCCCATCCACCCGCCGAGGACGCCACCTCCCCCCTCCCCGCCATGGGCAACAAACATTCTTGCATATCCGGCCCGGACCCGATTGACGCCCTTCCGCCCCCTCATTCTACTTTCAGGAAATCTCACAGATCCCAGCCTTCCCTTGCAAAGTCCTTCTCCTCAAACGACACGCTCTACGAAAAATACCATACCAGTCATGATGGCGACTTCTCTCCGCCCTTGCCCTTCCTCAAATCACCATTGCCCCCTCTCCTCTCCTCCCATCCTCCGTCTCTCTCTGCGTACATCTCTCAAGCGCAGCTTAGATCACTCGGGGAACAGGCTGCCCTTGCATATTTGTCCTTCTTGAAAGCGTATCCGGAATACCAAAACACCTGGATCATAGATGCGCTTCGCCGCACCGACTTGGAAAGACTCGACCGCCTCGGAGAAACCTATGTAGACTATATGGGCGGTGCTCAACACCCCCAATGCCTCGTCCACGTCCATACCGACTTTCTGACCCAAAGTGTCATGGGTAATACACATTCAGGTAGCAATAGGCAAGTTTGTTCTTTCATTGGCTGTGTGATCTTGCCTGACGCGACCTAGTTCGAGGCTGTCCTCGCGGTGCGTAGACGAGGCTAGGCAAATGGTGCTCTCGTTCTTTCACGCGCCCAGGGGCTATACCGTAATCTTCACTGCGAACGCAACGGCAGCTCTCAAGCTTGTCGGAGAAGCGTTCCCCTTTCAGCAAGACAGCTCTTTTGTTCTTGGTGCCGATTCCCACAACAGTGTACATGGCATTCGCGAGTTCGCCACGAGACATGGTGCCAACGTACAATATATCCCTGCGACATCCACCGGGGGGTTCCGTGTGTCGACTGCCAAGGTAAGATGTCATTCTCTGCGCCATTCGCATTTCATGTGCCCCCTTCCTTTGCTTATTTAATACGCTATAGGATATTCTTCGGAGTAGTCGCCCCGTAAGCGGGTCTGCGCCCTCGCTCTTTGCGCTCACCGGCCAATCAAATATTTCCAACTCGAAAAACCCGCTTTCAATCCTCCACTATGCTTCCTCTTACGGATATAGCACTCTGCTCGACGCCGCGGCCCTAGCGCCGACTTCCGTAATCTCGTTGACAGAAACACCTGTTGATGCAATGGCTGTTAGCTTTTACAAAATGTTTGGATATCCTACGGGTGTCGGCGCGCTTATCGTCAAGGAGAGTTTCTTGGCGGGACTGAAGCGCCCATGGTTTGCCGGTGGTACCGTGGATATTGTACAGGTTCCCGGTACGCTAGTAACGAGGGCTGTGAAGCTGCATGAACAATTCGAGGTATCCACTTTCGGTCAAGTCATATATCTAGAACTAGCTGACTATATGCGCAGGATGGGACAATTAATTATCTAACCTTATCGGCCGTCACAGATGGCCTTCGATTCCTCTCTGCTTACCTCCCTTTCCTTCCACTCCGGTTATCGGCCCTGATGCATTTCCTAACGTCATCGATAGCCGAGCTGCGTCATGACACCAACGACACGCCCGTGGTCAAAATTCTCTCCAAGCAGCCCTCGCGGCGCCTCAAATTGATAGGCGAACAATCGGACTCTGGATCTACTGTCTCCTTCATAATCCTCTCTGTGAGCCAGCATCTGATCTGTATGGAAGTTCTCGCTGACGTTATTCCTCTCCCACTTCACAGCCCACAGGAGAGGTGCTACCGAATAGCTTTATCGAGCACGTCGCGACGATGCATAGCATCTCTCTGCGCACAGGCTGCATGTGCAATCCGGGCGGTGCCTCGGCGTTACTTGGCATCCAAGACGTCATGGAGGGGCTATGTGACGGTACGACGCTCAGGAACCTCGAAAGCGAGGTTGGTCGAGAGCTCGGAGTCGTGCGTGTCAGTCTGGGGCTCGGGAGCGACTGGAAAGACGTGTGGCATGTGATTCAGTTTCTGGGAGGGTTCGCTGACGAGACCCGTCGGACGGCATGGTGGAACGCATGGATGCAAGTGCCAATCGGGCAGGCGGTGTGAACGTCGGTCCGACTATGGCGGACGACCCCACCGAGGGCCTTTTCGAGGTGTTTTTTTCTCACTGCGGGGTGAGGAACCGGACTGCGCCTCATGGCATACTGAGCCGAGGAGACGTGGATACGTTTCTATTTCGGTCCTGGCTTTTTTTTTATGTTTTTATTTTGGATAAAACGGAACACGACTGACATCACCCTACGAACTCGTATACTCGTATTTCATATATAACTCGGTAGATATCCACATCTCTTTTTCGTCGCATCGTTTTCCTCTACTCAGATTCGCACAGATGGCATACTGCGCAGCATTCGCTTACTTGTATGTCGTTGACACGGGCTAGACTCAGGACTTCGGTCCTTTTGTGACCAAGCACGTCATCGCTCAGAAAGTAGCCTACTGCGCGCCGCATAGGGACCTACGGCCGCTCCTCTCGCTCCCGACCGGATATGATTTATATGCGCTCAACCGCCCTGGGTCCGAGGCCCGCCAAAGTAACGTACACCACTACTATTCGTTAGGGAAGAAAAAAGTCGCTCTACCCAGAAATAGTAAGCGACATGGGTACTCGAGACTTATTCCATCCTTTTTTTCGCGTTTATCGTCCGCTGGGGCGTGCCCCTACGGTAGACATTACAGGCGCTTTGTAGTAGCTGATGCGAGATTCATAAGGCACGTGAATAAAAAATAAAGGCAAGGAAGAGAGAGAAGCTGCGCAGCACCCTCTCGTGCGGGCAGCGGGTCCTTTATATGAGCCGGGCCGCGAGGCACGATCGCGGCCACTATTGCGTGTACATACTTATGTACTTGGTTATCTCGGAGGGGGAAGATTACCGTGTGGCGCTTCGAAGCGGCCTGTGGCGTTGATGAATCTAAGAGATTCGGGGGAGGCACTTGACGTCGTTCATCATATGGGTCGCTCGGCGGCCGAGTCTCCGGTACGTGGGGCATGGACTTGAAAAAGTGGAGAACGGATTCCGTGTTTTTGTGACGACCTGGGCATAAAGGGGAGTCAGTGTTGCGTATAGTACGGTATGGGTGCGTGGCCTGTGCGTAGCTGGAAGAGTATGGACCCATGTGTGCCGCTTTGGGAAAGGCTTTGTGATCTTGATGAAATTCTTGGACACTTGTAGCGGGGGGTGTGCGGCGAACTATTCCATCTTTACAGCGACGTGCTGAGTTGGAAGCGATAGCTGAGCGGTCCTTTCAATCTCGTCGGCGAGTAACAAAGTCACCCGTTGACTCTTTGGAACAGTCCCTATTCAAAGTCAACTCGGCGATGGCCTAGCTGAATAACTGATGCGATTATGTTAGATCAAGAAGCGAATTGGGAAGCGAATCGGGCTGTAAATTATTTGAAGCTCATCTTGGCACGCGTGTGTTCGATCCGTGACAATCTACTTTTTCACGATTGGTCAAGGCTTTCTGCTCGGTTTCTACGCCTTTAACTTCGCAAAATGAAGAAGAATGCATAGAAGAATGCAGGTTACGTATAGGGACAAGAAAAGTGAGGAGAACAAGCTCAATTTGATCAAAGTCTATCTACGGTACAGCAACATGCGTTTCGCACAAGTCGCGTGGTATATGCAGGTCCTAGTGGTCCTCATGTTCTGAGGGAGGCTTCGGAGTTCAAACAGACCCTCAGCCTTTCCACCACCAATATTATAATATCTAATCATGCCCAGTAACGGTTTCAAACCGAAGCCAAACGACGTCGTCATCGTGTACGTGCCTTCAACGATTTAGAAATGACATCGTCCTACTGCGAAACAGAATCCTGGGCCAAACAGGATCCGGGATGACAAACGTGAGCACGCAGCGCTCGATGTCTAATTCACTCAGAGAATTCTGGTCAGTTCATCAATAAACTCGCCGGCAACACAGAGCAAACCAAAGCTGGCGGCGTAGAACCCGACACCCAAAAGGTCATCCCGTACCTTTTCGTGAACCAAAGTGGGACTCGGATTGTAATAGTCGATACGCCTGGGTTTGACGATGCCCGTCGACCGGACTTGGAGATTTTGAATCAAGTCGCCGACTGGCTCAAAAAAAAGTAGGTCAATCTCGGGATCATTTCTCCGCTAACAGAAGCAAAGGTATCCGCACGGTGACAAGTTCAACGTCAGCGGGGTAATACATCTTCATCGAATCACAGACAATCGTGTGTCTGGTCCCATGTACAAGAATCTCCAGATGTTTAGTCGGCATTGTGGTAATTTGCCTCTCTGTCGAGCCCGTCTAGTCACGACCATGTGGGACACGGTGAAAGACACCAAAATGCCATCGATAGAGAGCAGGGAGAGCCAGTTTGTGAGTGACTATTGGCAACAGCTTATCCAAGAAGGCGCCGTTCATAAACGGTTTGTCAATACGCAAACCTGCGCATGGGACATTATACACGATCTGACGGGGATGGGGAGAAGGAGAGATGAGCCATTCCATCAGGAATTGTTCACTGAACAGAAGGCGCTCAGCTGTTTTTCCCTTCTAGTAAGTCTTGTCTAATGTCTTGCTGCCATAGAATTTTGATCAAGTGTTAAGTTCTAAGAAGTTGGACGAGTACAAGATTGGTTCCCGTGGCTTGCCAACTTCGCTCACGAGTCGACCACCTGTAACCTAATGTCCCATGCTTCGTCGACTTGTTTGCGTGTACGAACGTTATACTTGATTATATGTGACTGTACCCATGCAGCAAACGTATCACTTTCGTTCATTTCGATGATCCACTGAATCTTTTTTCACTTAATTTTAGCGGAAAAAATCACTGAAATTTTAAACATCAGAGCGAGGATTGAGTGAAATGTTCATAACTGAACTGAATTTTATCCAATGCTAATTGTGTGCCACTAGCGAAGTTAAGTTACGACGGTATATTGAACTCGGGGCTCCATATAGTCGTACTCGTTCGTCGTGACGTGCCCTCGTCGTCGTCGTACCAGTGATGGTGAGCATACCGTTCGTGGCCTCGCGCCACCTTTGCGTGTTGACGGTGTTGACATGTGTTGTCAGTGTGAGCGTGAGGTTAGTGGGGTGAGGAGACGGTGCGACGCGTCGTCGCATCAGCGGAGAGTGAGAGGAGTCTAGATAGCACGTAAGAGACCTCAAAGGGAGGCAGAGGACATGATAGGGCGATGAGACGACGCCACAACGTCTGTCAAGTCGTCTCATCGACAAGTCAAGCGTCGAGAACCAGGCATTGTGCCGTTGGTGGTGGGGAGACGATGCAGTGGCACGGTAACGGTGCTGACGACACGACGCGCGCCGCTATGTCTACTTGCCAAGTCGTTTCGGTAGGGTAACCTGAGGGAGAGGGTGAGGCGGGTGAGATAGTGACGGCGACAACGTCAGTCAGGATGGGTGGGAATGCGAGAACAGCGAGGACAGCGAGGATGGGGAGGAGCGCTGAGTCGGCAATCACATCAAGTAGGTTGCTGCCGCTTCACCAGGGCCTGAAAGTGACAATGACCAATGAGAGAGGATAGATGGGCGGCTCGAGATGCTCGAACCGATCTCTTTGTGGACACCCATGCGCGCACGACCTTGGCATCTAAACGCCGTCCGAGGGAGGTCGCTGGAACGTGGTACTACGTATCTCTCTGAAGATGCTGACTGGAACGAAGAAGCCGGAGATTGCACAAAGTAAACGACGTACCTGGATGGTGCACTTAGTAGTCCATTCGCTAGTCCAAGCCCGATATCTACCTTGTCTGTCACTTTGGGGAGGTCATAGGTAGTATCTGCTTTTGTATGATCATCGTGGTCACGTGATACGAACGCGATAAGTCGCGTCCCGTTTTAAATCTCCGACCAAAATTCCCTACCTCTCGATGCCGCGTAATATTTATCAACCTAATATGATTATCTGACTGGTTTTACAGCCTTTGAAGACTCTCGTGACGGTAGGTAACGTGATGTCAACAACCTGATGCAGTAGGACAGTAGGACTCCACAACCCACGGCATGCTATCATGCCCAAAATGAAAACACTGGAAGCCCACCGCGGCCAACGGTGGGAAACACTGAGACGGGCGGGCACACAGAACAGGACCACGCTCTATACGGGGGACTACGAGGTACGGGGACAAGATCGACTACCTATCTCTATGGCGGGCGACAGGCATATATACCTATCGTGCACGTGATGAATGCCAATGGGTAAGCCAATGAGCTTACAAACACGCCGAGTCGCAACGCCAGTGGGGTGTGTTGTCCTACATCCTCAGGGTTCTGAACTGACGGTACAGTACCAGTTTGACTTCGACGTAGGATATAATGGCTACTTGTCTCTCCACTGACTTCCCACCATACATAGCTCAACGTGCTTCCCACTCCGGAGCAAATTTAAAAAATGAGACTCGGACCCTGTCAATTTCCTCCCAGGTGCCGAGCGCTGAATTGCAGTTCCTAACTCAATGAAAGTGATGGATAAGCTCATGGAAATTCAGAGGTATGCTACGTGGTTTTCACTTGGTAGATCAGTAGAATTCAGTGGAAAAAACGACTGGACGTTTGAATGGATCAATGCGTTTTTTTTTCACTGGATTTCACGTCAGAATTCTCTTAACCTCCGGTCAATATGCAATGAATCTGCGATTCTATCATCCACAGTGGTGTAGTACCATTCGCGAGTCTGTAACCAGCCTGTCTTGGACCTATGAAGGAGCTGTTATTGGGAACCTACCGTGTACGATTCGTAGGCTAGACATCATGCATCATATGTGTACCTCACATCGACTTGGAAAGACTAATGACGTTTTCCTCATAAATAAAGCATACTCGGTAGATGTCTATATATTTCCTTTCCTTCCACCTCTTCTCACCATCTCGACATACGCGCTGGTATGTTAACCGTTTGCGCTGCAATCATGCACGCTCAGCATGCACTGCGCCTCCCAGGGTCTCATCTCGCTCCGGGCCTACACGAGTCCGCGCCGAGTCCGAGTCTCCATACGTATGTACAGTACACGCGCACGCGCGTCTCACGCCTCTTCGTCATCTTCATCGTCGTCTCCTCCATCCCCTTCGTCCTCAGACACGTCCAAACCCACCTCCCGCATGCGCGCCTTATCACGCCGCCGCTTCGTATTCATCTCGTCGAGCAACACGAGCAGATCCTCTTGCTCCTTTTCCACCTCTTTCTTCTTTTCGTCCGCGTTTCGGAGGGCGGTCTCGAGGCGGGCGGCGTGGGCGCGCAGGTCGTCCGTCTTTTTTATATATCCAGTCACACGAGGGTCACGAGACGAGGTGTGTGACGTACCTCTGCACGAGAGCTTGCGGTCAGGTTCTTGAGCTGTGCTTGGAGCGCATCCATCTCGGTCCCCTGCGTGCGGATCACGTCGCGTAACGAGTTGATCAGCATTGCCGACTCAGCGCTGGGGCCTAAAACGCCACAGCCATGGAAAAAAGGGACAAGATAAACGCGATCAGAGAGATGAAGGGAGGTACGCGTCGGATCACTTACCCGAGGACGACGACGGCGATCGAGAGGATGTGTTGGGATCTGCATTCAGACCACGCTGTACCGTGTCTACCCATGCGCATCAATCACATGAAAAACAACCCCATCAGGAATCCGTCATGTAGCCAGTCAAACATGTCACGAGCACGCATACTCGCCGCACTTTTTCCCGAGATCGAAAGACAACAACTCACAATGGTTTGATTTCCAGAAATCAACAAATGCCCAGTCGAACCAAATTTCGCCTTCCTGCTCGGCTGTGTTTCTTTGGTCGGGGCTAGCCACACCGACACTAGCGGCGGCCGGCGACCGGGGGGAAACGACCACCGACTCGGGTGTAACGGACTTGAATCGATCATCCTCGCGGAAACGCGTCATGTGGCCTATCAGCGCATCAACACCGAGCCGAGAAACGATCGGATGAATCGTCGATCTATAAAAAAAAAAATGCGGCGATAGGCATATTGGTACCGCCGAAAAAAAAAGATCGCCCACCGTGTGATTTCCCCAGGATCGCGATTGAATTCGTAGCATATACCTAAAAGAAACGCACAGAGACCAGGAACCAGGCTCTCGGCATCCATCGTCTGGTTGATCGGCTCAACGAGCTTTGATTGTATGAATGAGAAAAAGAATTTGAATGCCGAGCGTCAACGAATCCATTTACTCACCACGCCCAATCCGCCCGCTTCGAGGAACTCTCGGACGGACTTGGGGTCGTCCCAGAGCCACTGTGCCAGCAAGCAAAGGTACCCCACGATCAGTCGTTCCCATTCTCTCACTTCCTGTTCGTTTGTTGCGTCCACTCGCGACTTGGACAAAAAGGACAATGAGAGGTTCTCAGTAAAGAGTGGAATGAGGCTTTGTGGCGTTTCATCGTCGTCTGGCTCGGAGACGCTGGGTGGCGGTGTACCGTCGGCAGGGACGAAGAACTGCCCTTGCCCGGGTGTAGATGGTGGGAGTGGTGGAGGGGGCTTGATGGATCGTGCAAGTGTCTTGAGACGCGAAGAAGATGCGAGCAAATGCGGGAAGAGAAGAGCAGCAAAGTGGGTCGTCGTCACGTTCATGATGTTAAGCGGGGAGGTGGGCGAAAGACACAGCGCCTGGAGGAGCGGGGAAACCATGGGAGATGGGGTCGAGTCTGTCACGGAAGTGAGCGAAGCTGGACAGTGAGCCAGGGTAAGGAACGAACCTTCCTGAGGTAGCATGCCCTGGATGATGACCTGCTTGATCTCCTCGTTGCGGACAAAGTTCTTGGGGATCATTCGAACCAACGATGCGAAGACCAGAGTGGAAAACTTACACCGAATACGTTGAGAGCGGCGCTACGTAATTCGAGTGCCTCCCTTGACCGTCTGTCGCCGTACAGACCGTTGTATTCCCCGTGCAGAATGAGCTCCACGAGCACATCGAGTGCAGATGCAGGTTCTAATCTATCCCATTCTTCGCCGTTGGTTTCGGGAACGGGCATATAGGGTGTCAAGATGACGTCTGATAGTGGAAATGCGAGGTTACTAGGAAGTAGACGCAGAGCCTGTCGAGCATGAGATAGAGGAAAGCGATCAAGTAAGTACTTACCTGGGTCTTCAGGGAAGTAGGTGCATTCGAGGCGAGAGCCAGCTCTACGAAAAATCGAACGTACAACGTCGCTTCTAGATACTAGAGGACAATCGATCGAAGCGAAACAACAACATAGAGAACAATACTCACGCTACTGCCCTTGGACCCCACGAGCATACCCATGATGCCGATGGTGAGACGTACGTTGGCGGCCTTCTGTTGATCCCAGAACTGTAATGCAAACTCTTGGGGAGGGAGGTCGTGCAGTTGAAGATTGAGTGGGAAAAGTAACAGGGAGCAAAGAAGGGTCGGTAACGACGTTTCGCGGAAGTAACTCTGCACAAGTCAGCCTCGCAAGAAAGTAAATGCGCATGAAACTTGCCTGATTCGAAGCGTTGAAACGCAACAAGCCGTCTGCACACCGCAATGCATCCTGGGCTATGATGCCGCCCTCGACCCCACCTTCTTGAGTGACGATGTTGAAGAGCTTCTCGAAAGCGCCTTCGAAAGCAAGAACCTTTTGGATATCGGGACTTTGCGAGATCAAGAGTTGTATCATGCCGATGCTTTCTAGCAGCACCGTTCTCGTCAGCAGGAGCGAGAGGATCCCGGTCCCGACGTTATATATCCCAAGAGACGACAAAACACACCATTTCGGATGATTTCACGCTTGTCCTCCAACACGGATATGATGCTTGGTGCACCGTTGGGCGCTTTGAGAAAGTAACCCTGAACCACCGACCTTCGGTTCTGAAGAAGCGTCGCCAACAGCTCCAGGGTCGCATACCGGACGTAAAAGTGGGAATCAACGAGGAGCGTGAATAGCGTGTGGGTCGCCTGCTCGTTGGCGAGGATGTAGTCCGTGTGTTTGAGGCCGAGCTCCCGCGACGCCTCGTCGGCTTCGCACAGATGGTGGAGCGTCTCGAGCACTGCTTTCCCGATGTCGGCGTCGATTTCGGCGTCATTTTGCAGGACGTGTAGGAGGCCGGGGAGTGCTCTTTCGCCGACGTCTGCCTTGCAGTCTCGGGCGAGGCCTTTGAGAGCAAGGACGGCGGCGCGTCTGTCGGCGAGGAGGGTCGACGGAGAGAGTCGGTCGGTGAGCTTGGCGATCGTGTCGGCGGGCGACTGGGGCGCGCCGGTTGGTCCTCGGAGGGCGATGTACGTTTGGGAGAAAAAGTCCATGGCGGTTGTCGTTGTCGTGCGCAGCGTCCAAGACAACCAACGTGGTCAAACCAAATCGAGCGTAGTGTGACGCGACTCGTATATGTTGCTCACGATGTCCAGCGCCCAAATCGCGGACGACCACAACCAGGCTAGTACTCGCAATACTAATCCAAACGTCTGCCAACGACTCGGGGAAACACGGCGGGCGCAATGTATGACCTAATTTACTGTTACACATTGGAAGGACTGACACTTGTTGTATCACATAAGGACCAATGGGATCCCGGGGAGGACGTCTCCATTACCCACCCCTGTAGCTTCTGGCGTTCTTTCTCGTGTCGGCTGACCTCGCCGACTTCATATTTCCACTAATCCAGTACCCAAATGACTCAAGCATGTAAGGTGTAATGACACGATTAGCCCTTCTGTTCTCACAGCAATAGCTTTCTTTGGCCAGAAGCCTATAGACGCCGTTTGAACTCGTGAGCAGTAGCGTTTCGCTCGAGTCAGTTTTCTGATTCCCAAGCAGTCACCAATCCGACCCATCGGCTGGTCATTGTCAGCTCTCATCATGGTGAGAGAACCCCCACTGTTATAAAAATTGGCGTCTTCCCAGTACTTGTCCCTCGTTCACTTGTTCATCATGATCTCTAACCTAGCAATAGCGGGCGCGATTGCCCTCATACTTTATGCGGCGTTTAGGCATCTCAATCGCCCCTCACTGTCCAAGATTCGCGGTCCTAAGTCGTCCTCGTTCTTCCTTGGTGAGGTTTTTTTGTTGTTGCATCTCTGCCAGTATTGACGTCGTCTAGGAAACTTGCTCGAGGTATTTCAAGGTCCTGTTGGCGAGGCCGACTTCGAATGGCAAAATCGCTACGGGAATATTGCTCGCTTCAAGACTGTACTCGGAGCAAGTTCAATGGATTATCGATATCACAGCGATGTCTGACTATATGCGCAGGAAGATCAACTTTTCGTCACTGATCCAAAGGCACTTCAACAGATATTGAACAAATCTGCCTACTCTTACCCGAAGCAACACAATCTCCGTGCTATCAGCCGATTGTTCAATGGACAGGGGCTCGCTTGGGCTGAGGGTAATGCTACGTCCTATGTTGTTTGTATATCTAGTAATCTCTCTATAGGCGATGTTCACAAGCGACAAAGAAAGGTTCTCCTTCCCGGATTTGGAGCCCCGGAAACCAGAGCTTTCTTTCATATCTTTATGGCATGTGCTGAATCAGTAAGTTCATGCTTGCCATTTTCTGCTTTCGAACCATCCTTATTGTATCACAGATGAGCGCAAAGTGGATGGAGATCATTGCGAGCAGCGACGAGCAGAAAGTTGTCTTTAACGTGGCAGCTTGGCTTTCCCGCGCAACACTTGATGCAATAGGTCAAGGTACATCTTCTTTCCTATAAGACGACGACGTGGCATTGAGCTTGTCCCCAGCTGCATTTGACGTTCAATTCGGTGCCATACAGGACAGCGAACATCCCCTGGTGAAAATCTACAATAATTTCCTGTCAGGTGTTGTCACAAACGTTATCCGAGCATAACCTCATGCGGTCGTCTCTAGGCTCGACACATTCGGACATCCCACCGCGGGGCAACTTTTCGCCCGCGCTGCTGCTGCGTATCTTCCGACACCTGTGCTCTATTGGATGACGGACCATGGATCGAACCCCAGGCTTGAACGCGCGCGCACCGTGAAAAAGGTGGCCACGGAAGTAGCTCGGAAATTGGTGCAGGAAAAAGCTGAGTCCCTATTGGCGGGAAAGGGTGGCCGTGACGTCTTTAGCTTGCTTGGCAGGGAATTCCCGCTCGGTCCGTTTGGCTTGCTGATCATCTGCTAGTCAAGGCAAACATGGACTCTGATGCCAAGAACAAGCTGACGGACGAGGAGCTACTCTCGCAGATGCGGTACGCAACGTGTCTGGATGCGGTGAGGCCCGCCTGATGGACTTTCAGTACGATTATGTTTGCCGGCCACGAAACTACGTCAAATTCTCTGGGGTGGATCCTCCTGGAGCTCGCACGGCATCCTGAAATGCAGGCCAAGCTTCGTGCTGAAATCCTTGCTACGGAATCTGCCATCCGAGCACGTGGTGATGCGCAGTTCACGATGGCCGACTTTGATGCAATGCCTTATATGACGGCAATTATCAAGGCGATTAATTTGTTCTTCTCTGATACTGCGTTGACTCATTCTGTATTTCCCTGGCCAGGAAGGATTACGATACCACCCTGTCGTACCTCATGTCCAACGTATCGCCACCAAGGACGATGTTCTACCACTTTATAGATCAGTCACGACGGTGTCCGGTGAAACTATTAGCGAAGTGACCGTTCCGAAAGGAACGCGCATCCTAGTATCGATCGCCGCCTATAATCGGTCGGTCCAGTCATGTTCCGAGAGTCCGTATCGCATCGCTTATGAGAGACAGTAACACAGAATTATGGGGTGAGGATGCCCACGAGTTTAACCCTGACCGTTGGCTTGAAGGCGTGGCGAGCGAAAAGAAACCAGTCTCCATTGGTGTCTACTCAAATTTGTGGGGCATACTCTCGTATCCGATACCCCATTTTTGAGACAAAAAAACACAGGATGACATTTTTAGGTGGCACTCGCGCATGCTTAGGGTGGCGCTTCGCGTAAGCATTCTTTTACATCATTTCCTGAGTAATGAACACTGATGGATCTCGGGCTGCTCGGCCACAGCGTCGTGGAAATGCAAACATTCCTTGTGGAGACCGTGGACAAGTTTGAGTTTACGATGACGGAACGCTGCATGAAGGTGTTCCGCGAGCAGTCTCTCGTGATGGCACCAACTGTGGAGGGTGAACTGGACGGCGGATGTCAACTGCCGTTGGCGGTGACCATCGTCGCGCGCGAGGAATGATTGTAGTCGAAAAATTGTTTTGTCATTTATGTATCAAATCTGTGGAGTACGCGAGGCTTATCTGTATTGATAGGATAGCTAGGGTTTCACCTAGCGCCGTGCGTAATTGAGTGACGATTGGGGTAAGCGTTTGACGATCCGTGGGAGGGTGGAGCGAGGGCAGGGCGATTTAGTATATGATTGGGGCGCCAAGCGACTGGATCAGTTGAAGCAGATCATCAAAGTGGAGCAAGCGCAGGAGGCACGCTAAGCCCGAGTGAGGCGATACCGGTGGAGCAGGTGAGCGCTTCTAAGAGGGTGCCGGTGGGCATGAAGGTGGTGGAGCGGATGGCGGTGCGAGCAGGCGACTGCATGGTATTTCTGTCGCCGGATCCGGGGTGAAAAAAAAATCGGGGGTGGGCAGTTCGGGGGTTGTGGAGAGGGTGGAGCGGTGGGGAGGAGGAGAGGGAGAAAACGGTGAGCGGGATGTCTGACATTAGGTTATGTTATGTTTTCTGATGGATTTTTCTAGCATCCACAGTATTCCGGCGTTTATTTCAGACGACACTCCAATGAGCATCCCTCGAAAGGTGCCGGTTTATGTATTACACAGGGGGTCCTCGACTCACTTAAAAGCCGGCCGTCTGCTGCCATCCTATCCCCATCCTCAGCACCATGTCCTCTCGCATTCTTTCCTCTGCCCTCTACGCCAAACTCTCCGCCGAGATACGCGGCAGGCTCTACGTCCCTCCCGATCCCAAGTAAGCACCCTCCCCGCGTTCCTCGTCACCCACCGACTCCACCAGCTTCGTAGACTATTCAAAAATGTTCAACGGAGACGTCAAGGTCGCCTCCATGGCCGTCGCCTGCCCTCTCGACGCCCAGGACATCAGCAAGTAAGTCGCCGATGTCACAGCGAGAACACGTGTATCCGCTTCTGACGTCCGCGCCGCTTCCAGAATCATCCTCTTCTGCAAGCACAACTCGCTCTCCCTTTCCGTCAAGGCGGGCGGTTATGGCACCGCAGGCTGGGCTGTGGGCGGCGATATCATCATCGACCTCAGCAGGATCGTTCATGCGGACATCGAGCCTCCAAGGGAGGACGGATCCTTCACCAGCATCAAGGACGTGTCGCCCCCGGACAGTAAAGGAAAGGATAAAACGGCGCCGGGCACCTCGGATATTGTGGCGAGTGGCAAACGTAGAAGAGACGACGACACGGGGCTCCGTGTATACGACGCGTCTTCCCACTCTGTGCAGTTCTTCCTCCATCCCGGGGGCTACCAACCTTTCCGTCCGACCAATGGCCGACGAATGGAACCTGACGATATTATGCTTCAAATTTACGCCACGGTATCGATGCCTATCGAGAACAATGTTGAAGCACCAGCACTCGGAAACGATTCAGAACAACAGTTCCCGACTACGACTTCGAGCGTCCAGATGGCAATGTCGTCTCCGTCCTCCCAGTGTCTCGCAGACCCGTTTGGATACCTTGACGAGGGTCCCAGTCAGGTTTCTGCGCCCGCGCCTCCACAGCTGACGCAACATCCCGGTCCCACGTTTGCTTCGCCTGCATTCCTCACCTCCACGCAGAATATGCTCACCTACGCTACCCCTATATTCTCATGCGCGTATGTTACGTTTGGTGCCGGAATGAGACAGAAAGAAGTAGACCAATTTTGCGCCGCCAATCCCTTGGAAGCGCAGTCCTTGGCAGGTGGACGCAGTGCTGTGCCATACCATATCCCTTTGTGGGTGCCCATTTGATCCATCATATCACAACCCATCCCTCATGACCAATTTCCAGCGCCGCTCACCCGGTTGGTTCCGGGGTTATGCTTCTCGGAGGGTTTGGTTTTCTCGGTCGCCTTCGTGGTCTGAGCATCGACAACCTCGTCGAGGCTGAAGTGGTGCTTGCCGACGGCAGCATCGTCGTCGCTAGCGAAACAGAGCATCCAGGTTAGTCCCGTGACTTGGCGTGCGGGGTCACGAAACTGACCGCAATCTAGACCTTTGGTGGGCCCTCCGAGGTGCCGGCCCGGCCTTTGGTGTCGTTACACGTTATAAAGCTAAGGCCTTTCCGGTTCCCGTCGTATTCGCAGGGAGCCTCATCTAGTAAGGCTCAGGGTGTTAGTAATGCTCGCGGGTTGATCTATTTTTCTACAGCCGATTCCACCGCGCGACCGCTCCATCGCTCATCAAACATTTCCGCGACTGCGTCAAGGGGGCGCCACGCGAACTTTATGCCAATGTCCTTCTCACAGCAGGTCCGGCTGGACAAGACTCGCTTGTCGTCATCCAGATGTGTTATATCGGACCCAAAGTCGAGGGACAAGAATTTCTCCAGGCCGTGTCGTCCTGGGACAGCGAGCGTTGCTTGCTGAACGACGTCGACGAGAAGTCCTTTTTGCATCAGCAAGACAGCGTCGCTCAAGTATTAAGAGGCCATGGTACGTCGCTTGATTCCGTTGAGAGCGTCAGTGTATTCAACAGCATACGTTGTCGACGTAGCCGGAAACAAGTGGTTTATCCGCTCCGCACTGATCAGCTCGCTTCCGGATGATATCGTCAACAAGACAGTGATGCAGTTTTCCGAGACGCCCGTTGGCTGCAGTACGTAGCCTTTCACTTTGCAAATGCCGTCGTTGATGTGCACCCCCCACAGCTTGGCTGTTCGAGCTCGCCGGAGGAGCTCTGCTCGATTTCGATAACAGCTGCGTGCCCAAGTCCCAGCGTCAGGCGGCTTTTACCGTTGCTGCACTTCACCAGTGGGACATTGATTTCGAGGACCCACGATGCGTCGAGTCCGCCGAGGAGGTATGCTTTCCCTCACTACATCCCCCCTGTTCCCTTTTTTCGCTCTTCGCTAAATCTCACGGCATGTGCGATAATCTAGTGGATCAGGGACACGCTCGCCCCCGTCAACCTCGGTGGGCCTTTCCCCAGCGTAAGCATTTTCACGCTCGATGATGTCGAGCGGATTCAATTCCGTGAGCAGTTCTTAGGTAGGCACGAACCTCCCGGCCGCGTCATGGCGTGCTTTGGGGAGAATTGGGAACGATTGTGCGACGTCAAACGCATGTACGATCCGACCAACTTTTTCAGCAACTCGCTCTGGCCGCTCGACCCTGACGGCAAGATCGTGGCGCCTGAAGAACACGAGGCGGATCATATTCAGTATTGATCGATTCGCTCTCTCTGTCTCTCTCCTTTTTCTGTAAACTGCTTTCTGTATAGGTCACGATCATGTTTTTGTTTCTTGTTTTTAACGCTTGTACTGCTACGATGTGATGTGCTACTATTTACGAACGATGTAGTGTTGTTTGCTGGGCATGTATTTGAAGTTGGGAGATAATTTGGTTCTCTTATTGTTTTCCGAGTCCTTGGAAAAGAGCGTGACACGGGATCGTCGCCAGTCCAATTCAGGATTATTATTATTTGACAAAGTACATCGCCAAGATCACAAACGGACGACGACGGCCGCCATCTCGCTAATCAAAACCACCCCCCCATCATAACAATGTTGTGAACACCTTTTCCTTGAACAAAAAAGAAGGGGAAAGAAAACACGCTCACCGTCCGCAATCGTTGTCGTCAAGACCATCACACGCGTGTAGATGAGATGAGATCGATTGATAGCTTATTGAAAACGTAACGATGCCGAAACGACGCCACCACCACGCGCAGTTCGTAACATACATATACTTGGTGAGAAAACGTGGTGTCTCCCTCGTGGCAGCTTGGTGCGTGCGTGGGTTGGTGTACCAAAACGCTGACGGGTCATACGAGAGATGCAAGAGCGTTCGGTTCTTCGAAATAAGGGGAATCGAGAAAAGCCTGAGACGACGCCTTTGAGATAAGACCGAGCAGGAAAGAGGGGAACGTAAATTCACGGCAGGAGTGATCTAGCCCGTTTGGAGTCGCGTTCGTCTCACCGCCCAAGGGGACTTTAGGTGGCAATGGCACAGGTACGAGAGGCCGTGCTGAAGCCTCAGGCCTCAGGGACGGTGTTCACCGATAGATAAAGGTCCGAGTGTTCTCGAACAGACTCGCTAGAAAAAAAAAATGTCGCCAGAGCGACGGAGCAGGAATCGAGAGGTCGCGACCTCTTTTTTAGTGTTGGATGAGTGATTCCACGACGCAAGCGTCATCCACGCGATGCATGACTCACTGGACTGTTCACATGTGTGCACATGCCACGGGGTGATTTTTGATGAGCCGTCTACGCTTCGCGACCCAGGAATTCCAGCAGAACGTTCCGGAAGGTTCGAGAGAAAAACAACGGGAGGCAGACGGTACTTTTCCCCGTCAACCCTTTTCTTTCAGCCGTTGGAGTTGCGATGTGATCAAAATAGGGCAGTGTTCCTATTCTTCACCCCTGCAACGTCTGACGTTTGTACGGTTACTTAAATAAAAACGAGTCGGCTTTGAATCGACGAAATAAATGGGGCTTACCGGGGATCTCGGGCAACGAGGTCGCTTGGGAAACGCACACACTGTGGAGCCACAGAACGTTCAGATCTCAGACTCGTCATACAGTACGTTTTCGTTTTCGTTTCCGATCCAACCTCGGACCGACGGATGGTCCAAAGTAAAAAAGCATCTGCCGTCAGACGTCGGGACACTACGTCCACCTTTATTTATTTATTTTTAATCCTCGTTTATCGTCCTCGGGGTACAACCCCATGGTAGACGTAAGAGTGCCCGTTTGTATCGTAAATGGGAGAAATGTGTAGTCCGAGTCAACATCCCAGTGCGGGTAATTCCAGTCACTGGGTCCAGTTGGACCCTGGTGGAGAGAGGTTTGGGGGAGTCCGCTTTTGATATTCTGTGGAGGTGCTTGTTGAGCGAAATGTATCTAGTAGTGATGGTCGCGTTCGGTCTTGAACCGGACGCGTATTTGTGTAGTATTTGGTTGAACCGAACCAAACTTTGCCAACACTAGTGTCTAGTATAAGATCGACGCGTGTCGCTTGGAGAGTCCTTTGATTAGCTTTAGGAAGCCTGGTGATGAGGTAGTCGGGTCTATATCATGATGACGTATCAGTCTGAATCCCGGGGAGGAGGCGTACGTCGTGGCATCGAGTTGCGTTGAAGGTTTGTTTGGTGGCCGATTTGGTTAGCGGTAGGCTCTTAGGCTGGAATCCCTTCGGAGGCGAGATGGGCTACCAAGTGGTTCCATCTGCTGCCTTCTTCGCCTCCACGTCGGCGGCTTTGTTACTACGTCCATCTAAAGCCTTGTCTCATACTTTCATTTATTTTCGTGACAAACTACAAACTACTACACGCGCATCTCCCAACATGCAACGAAAACATAACATGCAAAAAAGAAAAAAAGAGGCGTTCTGGCGTAAAAATGCAATCCAAGCGAAAAAACCAACAAAAAGGAGGAGCAAGACACGCATGAAGCAAAAAAAAAAGGGAGGTAAGCCTGCTAGGAGTGTACACGTATTAGTACAAGCATCTAGGTAAAAAAAAAGGAAAAAAATCCGATGTGGGGTACGTGGGACGGTGACGTGCAATTCTATACATGGCATGTGCCCCTCTCTCCAGGGACCGAGTGTGCACGAAAAAAAAGAAAACAGTCCGCGAGCCGGAAAAAAAAGTCGGGTATGTCGGTATCACGTCTATCACGGTCTATCTCAGTCGACCGGCAACAAGAAACTCGCCAGTGCCCATCCCACGTCACCAGTCTCGTACCCGCTCGCCTTGCCCCGCGCTCTCACGAGCAACAAACAGTCCTCCCCGTCGTCCACGTACAGTGGCAAATCCACGTGCGTAGACGGATGCCCGTACTCTCTCAGCACGTCGAACGCGTCCCCGTACGCGAGCTGGAAGAATGGTAGACCGCGGTATGACACGCCTGGAGGCGGCAAACATGGATGGATCGCTCGTGTCACGTACAGCGCCCGCGTCGCCGCGAGCGTCGGAGATGGCCGTGCCTGTGGCTGTTGTTGCTGTTGTGACGCACCGTTGGACGCGTGCATTTGGTGCGGCGAGTATGGAGGCAAAGGCGTGTCCGTCGAGTGGTACGATGGCGCGAGAGACGACGGCGCGCCGAGTGACTTTACAGAGGACGACCGTCGGCGGTGATGTGTCGGCCGGAACGTATCCGTCAGCTTGCTCTTGAGGCTCGATCGTCGTTGCGTGCGCCCCCGATACTCCGAATCGAGCTCCTCAGCGTCAAACAGGTCCAGCGCGAGCGGTGACGGCGGGTAATGCTCGAAATCGACAAGCACGTGCGAAGACTGCGACGACGTCGTTTCCAGCGGCGGAATGATCGGGTTGCTCTTGCGGCGCTGTGGTGGACTGTTGAGCTGCGTAAAGTTGGGCTTCAGGCGCGGGACGGGCGGCTCCTCGTCCCCGCGGCTGTTCCTGCTCGGCTTGCCCGTCGATTTGGTCGACTTGCCAGACCTCAGGGATTCGTCGGATCGTCGTCGTTGGACCTGCGGTGTCGTAGTACTCCCGCTCCGTCGGCGGTTTGTCGATATCGTGTCCGTTGATGGCTGCGACTGGTGGCTCTGCCGCTTCGAATGGGGTGACCCCGGATTGTTGTAGCTGGCGTTCGATGCCCGTGCAGATTCGGGCGTCGGTGAGCTCTGCGAACCCGATGGAACTGGCCCCGTCGACTTGCGTGCTGGCCGCTCCTTGCCGTTCATCTCCCGCTCCTTGTCAGCACGCAAGGCTGACTCGCGCAGCTCCCGCTCTCTCTCAGCCCACCACTTGTCCTTGCGCGTGGCCTTCATTGCCGACAGCCGCGCCTCGACCTCGCCCCACCGCTCCCACCACACACGCAGCGTCTCCTCGGCTCCACCGCATCGCTCGCCATCCACCTTGAGCGCGTCCCACAACTCGGCCCATCGTTCGCCGACAGAGTTATAAAACGCCGCCTGCTTCTCCGCAATGATACGCACTGACAAGCCCGTTGCATTGTTCATCTTCTTCAAGAGGACGGGCAGCTCGGTTGACAACGCAGAGCGAAGCGCGAGGTACGACTGAGAGGCCGTCAAGAGCGCAGGTGCCGGTCGACGAGACTTGGATGGTGACAGCGGCGCGTTTAAAAGCGCGATGTGCAGCGGTTCGAGCGAGTGCATCGCATTCACGAGTTTCGTCGGCGGTTCCATCATCTCCTTGAGGCCCGAAACGAGCGGGAAAAATGACTTTTGCATCTCCTGTTCAAACTCGGCACACAATCCAGGAAGACTTGCGAGCAAGAGAATAAAGGCATCGTAGGCTTCCGAGCGTCCTTCAGCGTCGGGCTCGTCGGACTTGGACGCGTTCGAAACGGACGGGGACGGGGAGAGCCCGAGAACGGCGCCAAAGGTGACGCCCCATTGCCATAATACGACCAAGGCTTGGCGCATAGCCAATCGCCACTCCTTGACGTCCTTGGCGAGCTTGTCCAGGAACGCAGCATACCTTTGCAGCTCGCCCTCCAATCGCGCCACCTCGGCAGCTTCCGCGCTCTCGGACGCGTTCTCGCACTCCTTGGGCTTTGGGCCGCGAAGAGACTTCATGCGGCTGAGGTGCGCAGATGCGGCAGCACCCATTCCGACGTTGACTGTGCCGTTGCCCTTTTTCGACTTGGTCGTTCCGTTGGTCAAGAGAGGACCTCCGAGGACTTCGCGTACGACTTCCCAGCGTCGACGGTCCTCGTTGAGGCTTCGGGCGACTTCTTCCATGCGTGAGCGCGCCTGGACGAGTGATGGACGGTCGCTGTGGGAATCGGGGGTAGCATCGATGATGGCGCCAAGGAGCAGGGAGTACTTGAGAAGACGCTGCACAGGTTTGATGAGAAGAGATGGAAGATCCCAGGCGTGGGTCAGAGAAGAGGCGAGCGTGCGCGTGTGTGACAAGTAGGCCGAGAGCGCTGGAGAGGACGGGAGGGCGTTGAGGTGGGCAAGGGCGGTGGGATGACGGGTGATGTACGTCTTGTAAGGGGGCTCGAGGGCGGAGATCTGGGACGAGGGGTGAACTCGACAGGACGAAAGAGGAGATGTGGGAGACTCACGATGTCGAGGAAGAGGGCGCCGACTCTATCTTGGCCACTGCCGTTGTCAAGGGCACCGCCAAGGGCATCCTCCAAACGGTCGACAAAATGATCCGAAAACATGGCGAGATCGCCAATATTGCCAAAGATGATACGCACGTCGTCGCGGGACATGGGGGGGCCGAGCTGTGAGGAAGCTGTGGAAGAGTCGGAAGCGGTGGAGACTGTTCGGGATGAGGAGCCCGAGCCCGAGCTGGGGGAATAGGGCGGGGGGTTGGCGACGAAGGGCGCGGGCTGGCCTGTGATGGGAATCAGGAGAGGATCAGCGCCATGGATGAAAGGGGACCTGCCTAGGGCGAGCGGGATATGTATATCGCGGATCAAAGCTAGATCTGAGGCGTAGGCGCGTTCTGAGGAGAGGAGTTCGCGGAGGGCGTGGACTCTCTTTGTCATGACGGTGGGCTGTGGGCTGGATGGGGCGAGGGCGGAGGGGGCGTCGAGGTCGAGGCTGTCCGTCGACGACGGCTGGGAAGCAGGGCCATAGTCTTCCTCGTCTTCGTCTTCTTCTTCTTCTATGTCGTCGGTGTAGTCGAGGACGATGTCTTCCTGGTCTGGCGGGAGGGGAAGGGCCTTGTCGTGGAGGGACTCGGCGTCGAGGGTTGCGAGGAGGGCGGAGAGGGAGCCGCCGAAGGACTCGCGGAGAGAGGGCATGAGTATGGGCTTGTCGTCGTCGTCGTCGTGGACGGAGGGGGGCGTCGGGCGGGGAGGAGGACGGAGGGGCGAGCGGGGAGGGATTGCAGGCGGAGTGGTATAAGCAGCGGTGGGCAGCGACGACGGAGGGGGTTTGTAATTTGGAGGCGCACAGACGATGCCCACGCGGCGACTGGACCGGGCCTCGTGTTGATCACCCAGCCGCTCTCCTCCCTCTGATTCGCTGCAGGCCGGTGCGCGAGGACACACGCCCTCCATCCCCACGAGCCTCGAGGCAGAGGTCACCGCTCCGTGGGCCGCCATTCCGGTCGATGCGTGCGTGAGTGACGAACGGCGAGGAGGAGGGACAGAAATACGGCGACGCTAAATGTGCGTACGTTTGTTTCACGACGACTCGCAACACACTTGCCGAGTGAGCGAGGACGCCTTCTCCTCGTCCCCCTCCCCCCTTTTTTAATTAATTGCTCCCTTCGCCGTCAATGTGCCAGCGAAGCAACCCGCCGCGTGTCGCCTTCCTTTTCCACCTCCTCGCCGCCACGCAACACCATCCCTGCGCGGTCGCCCAACACCGGACACGCCCCCCCGAGGCCTCGTGTCCCCGCATTGAAACACTTTCGATGCACATGCCCATCACCTTCCGCTCGGCCTCGCCCGTCTCCGAACATTTAGGCCACCCCGAAAATCCGCCCCAAGAACCAGCCAAGGCCGTTTCACGAACGGAAACATCTTTCTCTCTTGCCCCGAAGCCTGCTCCACTCGACGGACATGGCATTGCTCCAACGAGCCACGTCCGCGCTCAATCTGGCGACGCCCGTTCAACGAGGTGTCACCGTGGTTACATTATGGCAAACTGGTTCTCTTGAAGCAATCACGACGCTTCGAACTATGGGAATCGTCATACGAGAATCTCGGTCCTCCATTCTGGAATGGAAACACACGCAGCCCTCCCGTTCTGCACAGTGCCACGACTTTCCTGCTGTCACCACGCTTCGAAACGCGCCAAGCTGGAAAAAAAGGTCGTCGCAAAAGTACAGGTCGTACCAGGGTTCGAACCTGGGTTACGGGAAATCAGATCCTATCTTCAAAATCCCGAGTGATAACCACTACACTATACGACCGTTGGTGAACGGGGTGATCGTAGACATCATGGCTTCATTCTAACGTCGGTCAGAAAACCATGGACGCTCGGGCGAACTAGACCGCAATGGGTGGTGGATCGTTCGGAAATGACGGGAAATGAAACGTTGCCATCACTGTCAGTGGAGGACATTTTTTTCAGGGTCCGATCTCAGTACAGTTCCTTCGTTCCATCATGTCAATAATGTCTTTCGTTCCCCTTTTACGCTTTCTCCAAGCAGAGAACACCGTTCGTTCCCATCTGTCACTCCGTTGATTCCTGCTCAGCCTCGAGCTTGATGGCTCATTTGCCGTCCTCACACTTCCCCGAACGTGGCACGACCCGACACGATGCCCACCCAAGAAAATATACGCACCCGCTTCGCCCTCGCCGGCGGATCAAATGCCAGTGATGCCCCCCTTTTTTCCCATCCCACAGCCTAACAACTTCACACGCGTTCTCCGTCACGCACGCCGCCTTTAGCTCGTCACAGTGGCACTACGTGCCTACCGCCCGCCTGCCCGTCGTCGATCCCAGGACCAACTGCGCATGACGACGGCAATATTGTTGGCTATGTCCTCGTGCTCACTCTGCTCGTCTGTCGACCCAATCTTACTCAACTCGCACGCCGATCCTCAGGGACCAAAGCGAATCTGATGCCTGTACACGAAGCACGGCCGAATTTCTCCGTTGATAGCCTCGGTGATCCATTCCGCCCACACATGCTTGGGGCATAGCTTTATGAACGTCAGGAACAAGGTCAGAGGTTCGAGGGATCCATCTTTGAATCTGATGCTTGCCATGGCCCTGTGCTCGAACGGGAACGAAGGCGTGAGTTTACTTTAACGGGTCAACCTGGATCGCTGCTGCTCGAGGAACGTGATCATCTTTGGACGGTCTGACCAGGAACTGGAACGGAATGGACTCGATCTCGATCTTGGCGTTTCGCTCGCCGCCGCGCTGATCAAGACCAGGCGAGAGGACTTTGTCGAATCGAATATGCAACTCGAGTCGCCAGCAATTAGCGAATCATCCATCGAGGACTGGGAGACTGCGACGGGAGATGAAGCGAGCTGGCCCGTGCCAAAAGGACATGTCTCTCGACAACGACGACGACGACGACGCAAGTGACAAGCCACACGATACTATCGGCCCGTAGTCACCACTCGAAAAGAAGCATACCTTTGATCAACAAGACCTTCTGTCGGACGTCGGTTGCCCACTGCGACTCCGACGTGCAAGTAGCACCGGTTATCTGTCCAAGAAGCACACGGTGTTCGACGACGAAGACGACGAGGATTCCTACTGGACAGAACAAGTCAATTCCAGGTTCTCGGCGAATCCTATTTCTGTCAGGCACCGTCTTGATACGGCGTGTCGGATGCAGACGAGAGCAACAACTGGCACATGCAAAGTGCACAGGCTCATGTTGCGGCGCAGACGGAAATATACAAGGCGGTGCAATGTCAAGCCGACAGCACGTGTGCATCATCACTATCGAATATAAATGCCTCGCCTTCGCGTCACACAGCAAGTACGTTGATGAGTTGCATGTCCCCTAAGAAGGCAACTAATATGGTGAAAATGAGGATGGTATGCAGGTTTATGTGGTGCCGCAGAGACGTGGAGGGACGATGGAACGGAGCTGGTCTCTAGGACCGTCTCACCGTGCTTCTGGACTGGGTTTTCTCCCGTTTGGTAAACGACCTGCGCTGTTGACGCCCTCCTGGCAGCCTGGATGTCACTATGTTCCCGAACCACCTGTGGATGAAGCGAAGGAAGCCAATGTGTGGTGGGAGCAGGCGGCTAGGGAACACACGTGATGATGTGACGACGGTTTGGGATGCGTATGAGCCAGAGCCGGGGCCGTCTTTTTCGCGGGATTCGCAGTATTACGTTTCATGGAGAGACAAGTATGAGAATGATCCGACGTGCAAAAACGGGTGGATAAGAAGGTTTGTTCTCGTATTTTCCCCAGTCGTCCATGTATTTTCGCATTTGGTCTGTACGTGTGGTTCGTTATGTTTTTTTTTTTGATGACAATCGTCAACGCTACGGCTAGATTCCGATCACGATCAATGTTATCTAGGGTTCTGGGAACAAGTTTATCCTAGCAGTCATGATTGATCATTCATGACGCAGAGTGATTTTGATGATGGAGAGGTGACAGGAAGAGGGAGATCTCGCCGTGATGGCTGATCTGGGGTGGATGGCTTGGCGCTGATGGTCATGCTAGCCATCTGGCCGTCTGCGTCCTGAATCTCGACGTGGATCGCCTGCGACGGATCGACTGCTGCATCGTCCGACTCTGTGACGCCAGCATCGTCGAGCTTCATCACCTGCACGAGCCAACGCGCGCCCTCGTCCCACGCTGCAATCTCAGCCTCCCCGAGTGGCGTGCGTCCAGCCGCATTTTTGATGTCGATCATATCTACGCCGGGTCCGGTGGGACACGTCACGAGCGCACGCATGGCGTCAAGGTGCCGGTTAAGCGCGGCCCAGTGGAGGGGTGTCGATCCCGCGTCATTTTGTGCGACGAGCACGTGCGCGGGGAGAAGCGGCAAGAGGTACGCAAGCACGTCTGCGGGGTGTGTCGGTCGAGGCCTACCGAGAAGAGTGGCGACTGACCGGTGTGCCCGTTGGCTGCGGCCATATGGAGCGGGGTATTGCGGCGGTCATCGTGTGTGGCGATGAGTGCGTCGGTGGAGAACGCGTCGACGAAGCGGCGTACGTCGTCGAGGTCGCCGTATCTGCAGCTGAGGAGAAGATCGCTGACGTCGTCGTCGGTGGGCATGTGTGAAGAAGATGCCACGTGATCAGCTGATATGATGTGATCGGAATTCGGAGAGATGGAAGCGCACCGCATGGTCCATTACCCCCGGGTGACTACGCGGCCGCTTATATTAGCCCGGGGCGTATGCCCTGCCCCGGATGCCCCCCCGTCCTATCTACTAGCTCTTTCTAATGGCCCACACGTCCCCCGCTGTCAATCTCGTTTGGGCGCTCCTGTCCGTCATGGTACGTCCTCGATGATCCGCTACTCACCCGGCACTCAGCTGAGCATCGTCCAGCTCGGCACCTTCCTCGTCTTCCATCTCTGGTCTTTTGACCGGTTCAAATGTCTCAAGTGAGTCCCGTGTCCGAGTGCATCCGCTCGTCTGACCCCCACCCCGCACAGATGGAATCACGGCCCCCACTCGGGCGTGTTCAAGCGCCTTATGACGGTGCGTTCTTCCCGCTATCTCCACGACATGTACTGACCCCCGTCTAGTACTCGTACCTCCTCAGCGTCCCGCTCCTCATCACCTACGCCGTCGGCTTCGCCATCATAAAGTACACCTACGGATTTATGTACATACCCGGCTACGGCAGTCAGTCTTTGCCGTTCTCTATTTTTTCTCTCTCGTCATTCTAATACGCGATCAGTCGTGCCCACGCCTTACGAATTGTGGAGTCCGCTGGCTCGGAGCGCCATCCTACCCCTGTACCTCTGCTTCTCTACCGCATGGGGACTCGAACTGTGAGCGTCTCTGAAACCGGTTCCCCGTCCGTCCTAATCACGCGCCAGGGTGACACACTTGGAAGGTAACACGTGTACACACAAAGAACGCTCATGTCCATGGCTCATATGTCTTCTTGTGCGCCCGCAGAACTCTGCTTCTGGCTCTTCGTCGTCCACTCTACCTCGGCCCACCAGGACTGGTTCCGCAGTCTCTACTTCAAGTTCTGGGCCGTCGGATCATGTATCGCTGTGCTTGCTATGCCCTTGATCACCATTTTCACACGCGAAAACGTTCTCCAGGTGCGATGGTCCTTCCGACCTTTTTTTTGGCGACCCGCTCTGATCTGGTGTGGCAGTGCGAAGCGTATACGTTCCTGGTCGGTGGGCTGGGAAGTCTTTCCCTCACGATATGGTTCTTACCCGTCCTCTGGGTCTTTCCTTCCTTTATTGACAACCTCGTATGTGCTCCTTCTCTGTGTTATCTGCTCATGTGACCACGTCATCGCTCAGAAGCAGCATGACGTCGACACCGGTACCGTGGTTCGGCTGACCAAGTTTCACGAACTCAACGTACGTTGCCGCGTTCCCAGCCCGCTCACTTTCTCACACTTGCTAGTGCATCCGAGTCGTCTTTCGGTTGCTCTTTACCGTGCCCCTTGTCATTCTCGGTATTGATGGCGTTCGTCCCCATCAACACATCAATGATAAAATGTGCGTTACTGTCATCTTGTGCATGAGGCCAATCATTTATCCGTTCCAGGTTCCCAACAGGTACGGGCCTGTTTCTGATTGGCATTCAAGCATTTGAACATGTTTCGTGTTAGATTTGCTGGCCATCATCGCTGCTATCGGTTGTGCCGTCTCATCGGGTATCACTCTTGTCGTGCGTGTTTTTTTTTCTATCTCTAGTCACACATGGACGACACCAAACCATGAACAGATATTTTTCCCTCGCTCGATTGAACTCGAGATGACGCAAAAGGAGCAACGACAGTCGCGCAAGCGCTCTGAAGGGAGCGTATCATGGACGAGATCACAAAGGTCGCGAAACAGCGACATTCAGACGTTTATCAGCATCACACCTTCCAAGGTGGACGCGGACGTAGACCAGTTTGAGGTACCCCCGTCGGTGGTACACCCAGCCGCACTGGCTGGTTTAGAGGATCCTTCGCAACTCCATCTGTCTGGGTTGCCATCGTATGATGTCGTGACGGGGCAGGAGTACGAACGTGTCCTGCCAGTCAAGATGGCGTTCGAAGATGTCGATCGGTTTGGAGGGTCGGTTTCGCTGCAGCCAAACCGACTGAACCAGATTGGGGACGTCGAATTGGGCACCGTGTTGACTGGGAATGAAGTAGATCAGATGCGCACGCAAACCAAGCGTGGCGGGCCCGTCAATAACCTGATGCATAATTGGCGATCGCCGATCGGTGCGTGTTTTCGTCTCGTCGCGCGGGATACTGAGATGACCGTTTTCGGCAGAGATCGGACGACCTACTTTGGCGCGTTGGCAGCGGCATCTGTGACATGGAGTTTTTTTTTCTGTCATGGACCAATCTAGTTTACTGTTTTTAGCGTTTGGCACGCACGTTAATCATGGCACGTAGGACGTATTTCGGAGTACGGACCGCGAGGTTTTCATCTCATTTACATGGAGCGATCTTCGGCACCGTTCCCGCGATGCGACGTTGTGCTATTGATGTACATGAGAAGAAGACGAGCTGATTCAGCTAGGTCCGGGCGAAATATAGAACGGGAGCGGGAGCGGGACGGCGCTCCGACCGTTCCCCTCGAGGCCCGCGTCGCATAAATAGGGTCTCTGGTGGGGTCTGAATCGAGCGCCATCAGCTCATCACCACCATCATTTCACTCATCACGCTACACGTCTGCGTATCACGAATTGCATGAACGGCATGGCAACGGGTTCCAAAATGCCCGCGGATTGGTCGACGCTCCCGAGCGATCTGCCTGTGCCGATCGATGATGGCGAGGCGGACCATTTACGTGCGGGGGCTGTCGAGGTACCTGCGGTGGCGCTGCCCACGACGGAAGGCGGCACGGTCGACGTGCGCACGTTGTCGTTTGAGAGACCTGTGCTCGTGTTTGCCTACCCACGGACGGGGCGGCCCGGTGTTGCGAATCCAGATGGATGGGATGCGATCCCAGGTGCACGGGGGTGTACGCCGGTGAGTCTCGACTCTCGAAAACGGTGTGTGTGTGTGATGGACTGATGCTGGTTGCAGGAGCTGTGTGGGGTCCGGGACGCGCTGGCCGAGTTGCGTGCCGCGCGGCCTGGCGTGCACATCGTCGCGCTGAGTACGCAGACGGCCGAGTACCAGAGCGAGGTGGCGGCGCGGCTGGGTCTGCCGTACCCGATTCTGAGCGATGCAGAGCTGGAGTTGTCGAGAGCGCTGAGGCTGCCGACGTTCGAGGTTGGGGGAGATGTGTTGTTGAAGCGGCTGACGTTGTTGGTGTCCGAGGGGCGGGTCGTCGGGCGGGACTATCCCGTGTTTCCGTCGGACCAGGCGGCGCGGCGGGCGCTTGAGCTGTTGCGATTGCTGGAGTAGCTATATCGGGTAATCGAATCGAGAACTCGTGTTTCTTTTTTTCTTCCTCCTCCTTCTTTCGACATGTGGTGTGTACGATTGGATTGGATTGGACGTCGTGCTAGGCGTTGACGTTGGATAGCAAGCACATCTTGAACGCCCAGGCGTCGATCCGCGCGCCTTGTTGCAAGCAGTGGTTCGACTGTGCAGAGTGCCACGCCGAGACGCAGGACCATGCGCTGCGCAAGACGACCGAGATGGCGTTTGCGTGCAAAAAGTGCAAGAAGGCGTTTCGCAAGGACATGGTCGACTATGACGAGAGCGACGAGTACTGTCCGCACTGCGATAATCACTACGTGCGTGTGGTTGTGTGGTTTGGGGTGGAAGCGGGCTGACGTTTCGATGGGTAGGTGATCGATGCAAAGGCGCCGGTGCCAGTGGTGGGCGTCGAGGGCGAGGATGCACGGGTGGATGCGCGGTGAGTTTGTGTGCGGGTGAAATGTGTCGATTGACTGATCGGTTGGTACTTAGGATGCTCAAGGATGCGCGCGCGCGCGAGCGTCGACGGGACTCGTTGGACTAGCGATATGCTGACTATGGTAGGGTTACTTACCACGTCCGGATATGTTGGATGTGACGTCATGATTGAATGAGAGTTATGCATAATGTTTCTCCTATTTCTCGACAGCAAAAGGCCGACGAGAGGGGCCCGGTATTTCAATGCGAGGCCCCTCTCGTCCAACCCCTTATAAGACTCGGCGCACTTGTCGTGATCTCATCCTCCTCCCGCCATGTATCAGCTCATCTACCCCCGCCATAACGGCGCGCTCAACCAAAATCCTCCCGCGGGCGACCGTCATATCACCACTCATGCGTCTGACTGGCTCTGGACTGTCTTTGCTCTCATGCTCGTCTTCTGGTTCGTCGCCCTGGGTTACGCTTATTCGGTCTGTGCCCCTCTTTCTTGTCGTTTCTCGCCTGACTGTTCTGCAGGATCGTAGACACATTCGTATTTTCCATGTCATTCCAGCCATCGTTCTTGCGGTGTCTACCATAGCGTATCTTTGCATGGCGTCCGACTTGGGTTGGACCCTCATTCGTTCCCAGTTTGACGGTCATCCAACTCGTCAGATTTGGGTACGTCCCTGAAAACCCGTTCTCGTTCCAGGCTCATTCGTTTGCAGTATGTGCGGTACATTCAGTGGTTCATCAATGCGCCCTTGATCCTCCTATCTATCTTGTCATTTACGACCATGTCCGTCCCCGTTATCCTCAGCATTCTCTTCTTCTCGTGGTTCTACGTCATTAATGGGCTCGTCGGCGCTCTCGTCGAGAGCTCTTACAAGTGGGGATTTTTCGTCTTTGCCTTGTTTGGCCTCTTTTTCATTTGGTGCGTCGTCGTGGGTTGGTTTCCTTTGTTTTATTCCCTCATGTGGCCACGTCAGGTACATGATTCTGAGCCACGTTCACCTCTATGCCTTTGAGCACAACTTCCAAGGGCCCTACTACGCCGGTGCAGCGTACATATCCTTCTTTTGGATGCTCTACCCGATTTGCTGGGGTCTCTCGGAAGGTGGCGACAAGATTTCGCCTACGTCCGAGATGGTGTTTTACGGCATCTTGGATCTTTTCGCTGGCCCGATATTCCTGATGGGCCTCATCTGGTATCTGTCCACGACTGACAGGGCATTACTCCGGGAGACGGCGTTTGGGACGACGCCAAGAGGCGAGGTGGTCCGGGCTCAGCAGGAACCAGTCGTTCAAAAGGGGGCTCAGCCTGGCACTGTGGCGGCACCACAACAGCAGCCACAGGCCCCACCGACATCTGGCAATGTGTGATCTGTTGATTCAATGTTCCTGACATGTAATATCTAATTCCTCTCTTTCTTTCTCATTGTTATGTTGTATTGTTACTAATAATCATCACACTAAAAAAACTAATGTGTATCTTACGGTGCAATGTCAATCAATGCACGTTCTTTTTAGCTGACAGCAGATGTGATTGATGTGTGATGAGGTGGTGGCGGGGCTGAGTAGCCTATAAAACACCGCCACGGTCTGCCCACGCCGCCCAACGGCGTCGAAAGTCGACACCGTCGCCTGACAATTTCTATCCCACAGCTTACTAACACCACAGCGCCCCGTCCTGCGCCTCTTTCTTTGTTGCGTCCTCAACCTCTTTCCACCATCACCACCAACACCACCACCGCTCCGCAGCAGACTTGGGTTTCGCCATTGGTGGACGTTTGTCATGTCCAGCGCTCGACGGCAGTCGTCGACGACCTCGTTAGCCAGGTACGCCCGCACGTCTTTGCCGCCCGAGGCCTCTGCAGCGCGCAACCTCGATTTCTGTAACGCCTTCTGGGGACTCGGCGATGGCGGCGTCGACGTCCTGTTCGCACGCATGCGAGGCGCTGCACGCACGATGGAAGAATTGAGAAACTTTTGGAAGGAACGGTTCGCCTTCTCTCTCTCCCGTTTGTTTCGAAGGTGCTTACTCGGCCTCGGATCGCTGTGATGGTGCGTGCGTCCGGACAGATCGTCGATCGAGGAAGACTATGCCAAACGGCTAGCCAAGTTGGCCAAGATGCCGATTGGCAAAGACGAGATCGGGTAGGTGACTCGATTTGTTTCACACTCTGTCGTCTCTTGTCCCGGGTTTTCTGACCATTCTCGGTGCGCGTCATCATCCATTGACATCGTCAACAGGGAGCTTCGTAACTCGATCGACACGCTACGTCTCGAGACGGACAAGCAAGCTGGGTTCCATTCGCAGCTCGCCCAGCAGATCCGAACGGACCTCGAAGGCCAAGTCGGCGCGTTCGTTTCCAAACAGTTGCACCACAAAAAGGTCTATCAAGCCGCGATCGAGAAAGAGTTCAAGGTGAAGCAGACGCGGGAACAACATGCGAGCAAGGCGCGTGAAAAGTACGAGTCCGACTGTCTGCGTATCAATTCGTACACGGCACAGTCGACGCTCGTGCAAGGCCGAGACTTGGAAAAGATCCATCTCAAGTTGGGGAGGGCGCAGCAGACGGTTCAGGTCAACGAGAACGACTATGCGCAGTTTACGAGGGTGTTGCAGGAGACGATGCAAAAGTGGGAGCAGGATTGGAAGGCGTTTTGTGATACGTGTCAGGATCTGGAGGAGGAGCGGGTGGAGTTTATGAAGGACAATATGTGGGCGTATGCTAATGCGGTTTCGACCGTGTGCGTGTCGGACGACGAGGTGCGTGTGTCTCGTGTTCTGGTGGGTAGGGGGCTCACTCTGTTCGCTAGTCGTGTGAGAAGATGCGTCTCGCATTGGAACAATTGGAACCAGAGAAGGACATGGAAAACTTTGTTCGGGATTACGGTACTGGGAACGCGATCCCAGAGCCGCCCGAGTTTGTCAACTACGCTACTAGCGACGCGCCGCCTGTCTCGTCCTCTCGGATCGTCACACGTCCCGCCGGTTTCGTCCGTTCTACTCAGCGAACCAGTCGTTCCGTCGCTCTCCCCCAGGACGACGAAGCACAGGACGACACGAATCATGCTGGCGTGGGCGCTGGCGGTAGCGGTGGCCCGTCCCGTAGCGTGCCGCCCGAGGCTGGTACCCTGTCAAGGAGCGCGACTCAGAGATCGACGACGGGCCCGCCTGCGCAGACCAATGCCACGCAGACCAACGGGGTCACCGGGCACGTGTCGCCCACGCGTGACTCACAAAGACGCCACAGCACTGCATCAGGACTTGTCAGGACATCTCCGGGGGGCGATCCCGTCGACCCGACTGTCAGTAACACGCAGCTCGTGATTGGTAATCAGACGTTTGACGTGGACCCGAACAAGGACCCGCAACAGCCCAAGACGAACCAGGCGCGGACGTCTCCGCCTGTTGGCGAGCAGGACCCGTTGGTGAGACAGATGGCGGATTTGAACACGGCTGCTGCGGCAAGCGGGATTACGAGACGTAACACGATCCGCCGGGAGACGACGCCATCGTCTGTCGAGTCACGCAGGGGTACGGTCGATTCGCTCACGACGCCGTCGACTGCGCCAAGCAGCGCCAACACTAACGGCAACGTCCCTCCTCCCTCGCGCGACCTACGCAACTCGGCAGACGCGGTCGTGGGATCTTACCCGCTCGCACAGGCGCCCTCGCGCTCGGCGTCTCCGAACCCGCCAAAGCCTGTGATGATGGCGCCCCCTCCGCCCTCGGCACCACCGTCGACGTCCAATATTCCTGTCGAGCAGATCGCGGGGAGATACCAACGTCCGATCCCTGGTGAGGCTCGCAGCCGAGCTAATTCGTATGTTGGTCCTCCGTCTGTTGTCGCGAACCAGCACCAGGACCACGCGGTGTCGCGTCCAACGAGTAGGGCTGGCTACCCAGGAGTCGGCACGCAATCGTTCGTCCCAAGAGCGCCGTCGCCCAGCCCTACGAACGCCGTACAGCCTTACCGACCCGCTGCAGCGAGCGCCCCACCTCCATCCAACGTTGTCGTGCTTCAGCGTGATGTGTCCGTCCGACGGCCCGTGACGCCAAGCAACAACCCCGTGGGGATTGCGCTCGGTCCGGACGGACGTGTAGTGCAGGACGTCATGGCCGTCCGGCAGCCGCCGAATCATTACGCGCCGCCTGCACCGCCACCCCCACAGACGGCGCAGCCACCGCAACCGTACCTGTACGACCAGAGCCACGCACTGACGCACCAGCCGCCGCCGCCTCCTGTCCAGGCGCCCGTCCGCAACGACTACCAAGTGAGTAACGCGTACCAAGGGCAGAACTACGCGTACCCACCGCAGCATCCCACATACGATGCGAGTTACGGGCACCAATACGGAGCGGTGCAGGCGCCTCCGCCGCCGCAGACGAACTATGGGTATGGTCCGCCAGGTCCGGTGGGTCGGCCTGCGTATCACCAGACGAGCCAGAGTGTGGGGCACCCGGTGGGAACGGCGGTGCAGCAGCCGCAGCGGTATGGGACGGCCGTGGGGATGTATCCGCCGCGTTCGGTGAGTCCGGGGATGCAGCGATCGCCGTCGCCTGCTGCGCCACGTGGGCAGCCTCCGCCAACAGGCACGTACACGGACGATGGACGGCCGATTTTGTTTTACGGTACGTGGTCGTTTTAATTTTTTTAAATTTTAAATTCGGGGTGCTGATATCGAGCAGTCAAGGCGCTGTATGACTATGCCGCGACGATCGATGAAGAGTTTGATTTCCAGGCGGGGGATATCATCGCTGTGACGGACACGCCCGAGGATGGGTGGTGGAGCGGGGAGTTGTTGGACGATACGCGGAGGCAGGCGGGTCGACACGTGTTTCCGAGCAATTTCGTGTGCTTGTTTTGAGGACCGTTCGTGTTTGCTTTTTTTTTCTTTCCTTTTTTCCTTTTTCTTGCTGTATTGTCGTGATGTGATCGATGGCTTGCTGTCTCCTCGTGCCTATCTACTTGTGCCTATCTACTTGGATCTATTTTCTGTTTTCATTTCCGTCTTGTTTTTTTACCCTTTTTTTTGTTTCCGTCACGTATGCATGCCATGTTGTGTGTTGTTTTACTACTAGAAGCACATGGGACGCGTTTTCACGACAATTACAAGTATACATATCCCACTATTGCTGCCGATGGTGTGCATATTGCAAATGAATTGGCGGGAGCACCACTGCAAGTATGGAACGTATGATAGGACATTTACCCAATCCCGCGGTGCTGTCGGCTGCCAGGAACCGCGGAGTGGGAGAATCGTTTACCTCGAGGCTCCGTCTTTCATTAATTTTATATAATGGATCTTTTTTGTATGGCCGCACAATAAAACTAAATGCTGTATGGACCTTTTTGGGTGATCCTTGCACCAGAGGCTGGCGAATACTTCATCACTGGGCCAAACCCTGAGTCACTGCCGATTCGCTTCGTCACCGGCTTCAGAGTTCCGCGCAGACGCAACTGCGGCATTGGCGGGGCGTGAATGAAATGAAGCCAAAATCTCTGGTTTTTCGGCGTAACACAGGGTGGGTGGTCATGGGGTCTAACCACGGATTCTATCGGTATCGGTATCGGCGTCCGATATTTTGCCAAGCGGACGATCAATCGGGCCCGGATGAGCAAGCCGCCTGCAGGCTTCTGATGTGTCGATGCCTCATTAGACATAAAGTGTTTTATTCTGGGGCCACGTATTACGGAAGTCTCAAGGCCGGAACTTGCTGTACTATCACCTGATTGAATGGAAGCAGCGACTACTCCTGTCCACAGGTATGCTATTGCTCCTTATCCTCGATTTTTGAGCCAGGTTCCCGGTAGGTGGGCCACATGCTATGTGCGCCTGCCTCAAATATCTGTTAGGTAAATACAGCGACCCTTGCTCTGATTCTTCCTGTGTTTTCTCTCCTCTCTGAATCTTTGCAGGCTGTGGGTTATCGAGCCTGAACTCGCCTGCTCTCCAAAGATAGAACTAAGATACGAGTTCAAGATGGAGGTCCGCCCCGGTCTGTGCTCTGACTATAAATACTCAGGTCATCCCCTCCTTTGACCTTGTCCTCATCGAGGCCTCGATCTCCATGTCATCGTCAAATTTCAATGATGGTCAACCCAAGTGAGACCATGGAAGCACTTCTTGTTAACTCCAGCAGATTCCTTACCTTGTTGCCCTACAGCTACTTTGCGTTTCCGAGTCAGGATGATTTTGGCGGCATGACACTTGCAAGACATCTTCGATGCCAAGGGTGCGCTCCGGTGAGGTCCCTGTAATGGTATACCTTTGCTGATGGTGGCTTTGTCACCTTTAACAGACCTCCCTCGGACACTGATGCTCCTAATCTTCCTGAAGTTTACGAGTCTAATTTGTATGACCGGCCTCTTCAGTTCATTCATTACTTTCCATCCTCTTTCGAACCTCAAGATTGTCCAACTGTCCCACTGGTTCCTCGTCAAGAATCTGCCACCCCTGGGATCGATTGGCCGGGGTTTTACAATATTGTGAGTAAATACGACCAACCTTTTCCCCCCACTTACTCATGCACTTTCGAACAAGTTGTCTTGCCCTAATCTCAACATTGGGAACCATTTCATCAACGGTTCACCTTACACCTCAATTACGACCGGACGTGAATCACTCGCAGCACCTATCGTGCATGCTTGCGGATGGATTCTTGACAATGGTTCCGAGTGCGGAGTCCAGATCACACGGGAAAATGTTCCGGAGCATCTCGCCGTTCATGGGATCACGAAATTACCGCACGACTACCGTTTGTTGTGCAGGTGGTCTGGGTGCCATATCAGAGGACGGAAGGATAAAATAATGCGCAGGAGTTTTGTAAGGCATATTCGGGAGAGACATTTGGGTTGCGTTCGGTCCACCACTCCCCCTCCAAGTAATTAGGTTTAGTACATTTAAATAAGAAGGTGGATGTACACGTTTATAGTTGACCGTCTGTATTGAAACCGGTAGGCACCTCAAAAATCGATATGTGTACTTGTGTGGCGCAAGCTCTGGATGCCGTCATGTATCCATGAGGCCTTGGGCCCTGAAACGCCCAGGCAACCCTACACACTGACAACACACAGTCCGGTTACTTTGCCAAGTGGCTGAGATATGGAAAGCCAGACAACCGCGCTCATTCGAAGCATTGCTTATGTGCTCAAATATTACTATTTTAGGTAGTTGGCTTCTGTAGGACACCAGTCACCCCCAAGAAAAATATCCTGGGGTTCTGATGCA
>JBBPML010000179.1:0-51719 GCA_038090275.1 Austroboletus novae-zelandiae | reverse complement strand
AGCGAAGATTCGCTTCATGAGGGGGGCGGGGATGCCATTGGCAAAGAAGTTGATGAGGACATTCTCATCTTTGATGCCGGAGTTGGCGACGTGGTTGCGGAAGTCCGCGATATAGATGTTGAGAGCGGTGGTGAGGGGTTGACCTTTCAAGGTCGTGCAGTGGTGGGTGGACAGCCAGTGGATGGCGTTGTCCGAGACGTTGTGTCATTCAAAGGAGACTTTGAACGCTTTGGTGAACTCGTCGAGAGTTCCGAAGGTGGTGGCTTCAATAGCCTTTTGCCAATAGGTGTCAGCCCAGGTGAGTGCTGACCCTTTCTTCATGAAGGAGAGGGCGTAGGCGACCTTCTTCTGGTCGGTGTTGTAGACCTCCCCATTGACGATGAGGTAGGCCATGACGGAGTAGTACCAGGGCATGGCATGCTCATAGGATCCATCGAAATCTTCAGGGACTCCGAGGCGAAGTTCAGTGGGTTTCACTGACGATGGGGTGGAGTGGGACATGGGTGACGGTGGGGCGAAGGGGTTCGATCTACTGATCGGCGTAGGCGATGGGGATGTGGGGGTTCATGGGATCACCAACGAGGACGAGAGGGTGTGGGTGAGGGTAAGATCTTCGTGATCTTCAGTGGATACGACGATATCGTCGTCAGTGGGTACCTCTTCTTGTGAGGCCGAGGAGTGTTCTGAGGGGGACGGAGAGGGTTCGCGATAGCGACGAGGGCCTAGAGAGGGTCTAGGGTTCGATGGGTGATAGGGATGAATGGTGGGCTAAGGCGAGGCTTGCCCAGTGAAGAGCAAGTTAGACCTTTTGTTACGCTCAGGTGTAGACCCGAGTGACGAGGGGGTGAGGGGACGTTAACGTCGCTATTCAGCTGACGTGGCAAGGGTTGATAGACGGGCGATCCGCTATCCTCAGCCTCAACAGTATGTCGTGAGCTGTTGACCTGGTCAACGTATGTTGTGACGCAGGGATGAGGGAGTCGCTATGGAGGAGCGACGACGAAGAGGACGCCTATTTGATAGTAAGGCGAAGACAAGGGGCCCGAGAGGAGTCGATGATCAAGGTAGATTCGGGTAGGTCTAACTTAAGGATACATCGAGGGTATCGAAGGGTTTATATACGCGAGTCGGGAGAGAATAAAGCGGAGCGTAAAAGGGATGACTCGACTATAGAATGCGATGGAATCACGAAGAAGGGGAGTGAGTCAGAGATAGCGGTATCAGTACAACTGCGGATACTGCGGATGAGTCACGCTAAATAGGTAAGCGATGATAAGAGAAAAGGGGAATAACAAAGTGGCTCAGGCGGGACTTGAACAGCGAGAGCAATGTCTGTAGGGAGACTAAGGTAAGAGTGAAGAGAAAAGAGTAGGGGTATATACGAGTTGTAACAATTTTGTCCTTGTCTGACACGATGTTGGGATTGTTCTCCACATAGAGTTTGACTCCGAAGAGCCAAGCCTCATACTGGGCCTTGTTACGACTTGCATATACCCCTACTCTTTTCTCTTCAACCTTACCCTAGTTTCTCTACAGACACTGCTCTTGCTGTTCGAGTCCTGCTTGAGCCACTTTATTATTCCTCCTTTTTCCCTTATCTTCACTTACCTATTTAGCGTGACTCATCCGCAGTATCCGCAGTTGTATTGATACTGCTATCTCTGACTCACTTCCCTTCTTCACGATTCCATCGCATTCTATAGTCGAGTCATCTCTTTTACGCTCTGCTTCATTCTCTCTTGACTCGTGTATATAAACCCCTCGATACCCTCGATGTATTCCCTAAGTTAGACCTACCCGAATCTACCTTGTTCATCGATTCCCCTCGGGTCCCCCAGTCCTCGCCTTACTGTTGAGTAGGCGCTCCCTTCGTCCCTCGTTGTCGCATCACCAAGCGACTCCCTTCGTCCCTGTGTCACGACATACGTTGACCAGGTCAACAGCTCACGACATACCGTTGAGGCTGAGGATAGCGGATCGCCCGTCTATCAAACCTTTGCCACGTCAGCTGAATAGCGACGTTAATGTCCCCTCGCCCCTTGTCACTCGGATCTACGCCTGAGTGTAACAGGCCTTATTGCTGTCGTATTCAGAGGGTTTGTTTACAAAGGTCTTCTTCGGTAAATAGACCGGAGCAGCAGGAGTGAGGTTGGGAGTCCAGACCGGGGAGTACCACTCAGAGACAGAGGGGTGTGGAGTAGCGATCTGGGGTCCAGATCTGGGGGAGGGGATTTGGGGCAGTGGGCGTGGGGCTGAGTAGACCCGTGCCACTGGCGTGGGTATGATGGTAGGGTAGGAGGGGATGGAAGGGGCCTCATCGACCACCATGGCCAACTGAGCATTTGCCTCGAGTCTTGCCACCAGGTCTCTGTGGTCGGAACACAGGAGAGTGGTGTCCTGAGCAAAGCATTCCTGTTGTGCCATGAGTTGGCTGAACAGGGCGGCCATCTGTCGGTTGCTCTCCTGAACTCCACTGAGGGCTGTTTGGAGTGTGGCAAGGTGGTCATTGCTGACCATGACAGATGAGTCAAGGATTGGTTGATCCTGGATGGGTTGGGTGGTGGCGACGTGTGATGGGGGAGATGGGCATTGGTAGGGATGGATTGTGGGTACCCAAGACGGTGCTTGAGAGCCAGTGAATGTGGGGTCGGTGATGGTGGAAGACATTGTATGATAGAAGGGGAGGACGAGAAAAGGTCACGACTTTCGTCGGGCGAGTTGAAAACGATTGAGGGATGGGGGAAAGATGAAGCGGGAGGGAATGATAATGAGCCCATGAACATACACGAGCGTCGGAGATGTCTCAACGATGAGCGACGTAAATCAGCAGTAGAGTGAGTTTCATCTAATGTCTGGAATATCCAAATTCCAAAGACTCAGACAAACGAAATGAGCTAGAGAACTGAGAAATGACATAATCATTGAGCAAATGTAGACGACATGGAATTATACTATGCACCTGAGAAATGACAAGATGAAACTGAGGTTTCGTCCCGCACTCTCAGGCTTTATATATGTGATAGAGTCCGAATGATCTGATTCATCCAATATAAACTGAGACGTCTCAAATGTGATAGAAATGTACCGAAGGATAAAGAAATTTCTAACAGCATGTCCCACATCATGGGCAATGACGCTGATATCTCGTGGCATGTAAATTAGCATAATGGTTGGGAATAAGGGGAATGCATGCGAGAAGTGAAGCTATGTCCGGAATATCCAAATCCCAAAAACTCAGACACAACAGAATGAGCTAGAAGACTGAGAAACGACATATCATTGAGCAAATGTAGACAACATGGAGTTATACTACGCACCTGAGAAATGACAAGATGAAACTGGGGTTTCATCTTGTGCTCTCAGGCTTTATATACGTGACAGAGTCCGAATAAGTCTGAATCGTCCGATATAAACCGAGACATCTCGAACGTGATAGAAACATATAGAAGAATAAAGAAATTTCTAACATTACCCCCGTTTTAAGGTTCGTTGACCTTGGTGAATGCAGGGTTTTTGTACAGTTCACGAAAAGCAAGAAATTCGGGAGAAAGGAAAAGAGGAGAGAGAATCAGGAGAGGTACATTACAACAAGTGGGGCACGAGCAGGGAAAATCTGTTTCGGGTGTAACTTCTTGTATTTGTGTGGTTGGGGCGAGGTCGAGGATGGAATATCGAATATGTTTGGTTTTGGTAGGGCAAGGATGAGCGGGATGGAGACAGTGAAAGACAGTGAAATTTACTCACTGCTTCGGGAGCATTCTCCAGATGCTTATCCGACAGCCATTCTCTTTCCTCAACCAGGAAACCCTTCCAATGTACGAGATATTTGATACCCCATTTTGAGTCGTGAGAGTCCATGATGAATTCGACTTCCTGTTCGAGTTCTCCATTGATGAGATCAGGAGGGGGTGGAGGAGGAGTCTTCTGAGAAGGGAATTCACCGGGTTTTGCAGGAGTAAGATGGACAATGTGGAATACGGGGTGGATCGTCCATCGAGGGGGAAGTTGGAGTTTATATGACAATGCACCTATTTTAGCAACTACCTTAAAAGGTCCGTATCGCTTATCATCAAGTTTTTTCATTGGTTGTGTCATCATGATGTGAGTCGCTTCAAGCCATATGAGATCGCCAACTTGGAATTTGTGTTGAGTTTTCTGTGTACGATTGTAGTACTTTTTCATGTCCGTCGCAGCCTTTTCTAATGCTATTTCGGCTTCTTTGTGACGACGGAGCATTTCTTCTGCGAATTCCTTTGCTGACGGGTTTCGTACAGCTTTTCAGCCCAATCCTCCAATCTCGGGGTTTTGACCATACATAAGTCTGAAAGGAGAGTCTTGTGTCGCTGAACTCGTAGCATTGTTGTGTGTGAATTCAGTGAGCGCTAGCCAATCCTTCCAGTCATTCTGGTGGTGATTGACGTAGATCCGCAAATATTGTTTGATCTCACAGTTGATGTGTTCCGTTTGACTGTCCGTTTGTGGATGATACACCATATTCGGATTACCCTTAATGTCAAGCAGCGTGTAGAGGTCTTTCATGAAACTCGATATGAATTGAGTTCCACGATCGCTGATGACCTTTGTGGGAGTTCCAAAATCCTTGAAGACGTGATCTCTGAAGGCTTGAGCAACTCCTTGGGATGTGATCGTGCTATGAACCGGTATTACCCAGATCATTTTGGTGAAGCGATCTACAATTACAAGGATTGAATCGAAGCCTTGAGAGGTGGGAAGTGTACTGATGATGTCGACTGAGATGACTTTCCAGGGTGCATCAGGGACTTCGTTTGGGTGTAGTGGCGCATGGGTTTGTTCAGTGCACGTCTTAGTCCTTTGGCATACGTGACATCCCTGTATGTATTTCTTCACGTCTTGGTGGAGTTGCGGCCACCAGTACTTTTGCATGATTAAATCTCTGGTACAGGCTTGACCAAGATGTCTGGCTGTGATCGCGTCGTGATTTTCCTGAAGGATTCACTCACGTAGTTTGATCTTGTCCAGTACATATCGACGGCCTTTCCAGAGCCAAATGTCATCCATTAGGGTCCAATCGACAGCCCAATCCTTTCTATCTTTGGCTGCGATTTTGTCCACAAACGGTTGACTTTGAGTGATGAGCTCATCGATGTTCCATGTCTCGGTACTGATGACGTGACCTACGGTGTCGAATCTGTCAGGTCCGAGAAGGACTTGTTGCAAATTGTCGTTGTCTACTCCCTTTTTAAAGTCTGTCCCCTGGGACAGAGAATCGGTGACGTTGTGTTTGCCTGGCTTGTGGCGAATAGTAAAGTGGTAATCTTGTAATTCCACATGCCAGCGTGCTTGTCGTCATGTCAGATCCTGGGGTTGATGGAAGTATACCAAGTTCCAATGGTCAGTCTCAATGAAAAACTCTTGAGAGGCATTTACGAGGAAATGACGCCACTCTTTGAGGCATTCCATGATCGTGAGGAGTTCCTTGTCGTAGATTTGGTAGTTGTGTTCAGCCACTAACAGGGCGTGCGAGAAATACGTGATTGGGTGTTTCTTGCCCTGTTGCGTCTGCCAAAGAACTCCTCCAAGACTGATATCGGACGCGTCTGGTTCAACCATGAACACGTCATTGTCAGTGGGAAGGGCTAGGACCAGGGAGGACGTTAGCGCATCCTTCAACTGTTTGAATGCGTTGTCTTGTTTATCCATCCATTCCCTTGGTACTTTGCCCATGAGGTACATGAGTGGTTTGGCGATAGAACTGAAATTGCGTATGAATTGGCAATAGAAATTGGTGAATCCCAGGAACAATTGGATTTCTTTAACCGTTCCTGGGGTTGTCCAGTTCGTGATTGCCGCGATTTTGGAGGGGTCAGTTCTAACCTCGCCATTTCCCACTACGAGTTCTAAGTATTTGACCGATGACGTGTTGAATTCGCACTTGGTGTCCTTTAAGAACAGTTTATGTCGCCATAGGATTTCGAGTACTTCACGCATAGTTTCATGATGCATTTTGAGATCCGGTGAATAGATCAGGATATCGTCCATGTAAACAAGGACGAGTCCCCGATTGACTAAATCACACAGGATATCATTCATCATGTTCTGGAATGTCACTGGGGAATTGGTAAGTCCAAAGAACATCACCAACGGCTCGTAGAGTCCGTTGGGAGTCTTGAACGCAGCTTTCCATTTGTCTCCTTTGCGGATTCGAATGTTGTTGTAGCCCCAGCGAATATCCAGTTTGGTGAAGTACTTCGCGTCCTTCAGCTTATGTACGAGCTCAGATATGAGCGGGAGTGAATAACGATTTTTGACCGTGATATCATTTAATTTTCAATAGTCCTGGACAGGTCGGAGTCGTCCATCTTTCTTTTTGATAAAGAAGAAAGGGGACACGTAGGGTGAGATCGATGGTCTGATCTGCCCTGAGTCGAGATTCTCCTTGATGAACTTGTCCAGTTTGGTCATTTTGTCTTTTGACAAGGGATATACTTTGCCGTTCACCTTATGATCTCCAGGTTTCAGATCAATAGCGTGATCCCAGACTTTACGCGGTGGTAGCTCGTCAAAGTTTTCCTTGTCGAAGACATCCTTGTACTCCCAATACTCTCGAGGTACTATGTCCTCAAAAGTATGCTCATTCTTTGCCTTGTTTTGCTCGATAGCGATGTCCGTCAAGACATTACAGAGATATTCCTCTGGAAGATAGACACACCCGAGGCGATCGCCTTCTTTGAGGGTGTCTTCTTCCACAGGTTTGTCGTCTCGAGGGAAACATTCAGGTCCACACTCAAATTTTATTGTTTTCTGGGACCAATCGATGGCGGGATTATGGGCCGTGAGCCAATCGTGTCCCAGAAACACTTGTCCTTTGCCAAGGTTCATGATTCCCATGGTGAGGGTTTCAACGTGATCCCCCACCGTCATCGTGACGGTAGTGAAATGGGAGATCTTACCGTCGGCATTGAGCATACTGTCGGCATTGTATATGGGTATGGGACGGACTATTCTTTCAAGCATGAATCCTTCATTGTGAGCGAACTTGATGTCCATCATGGAGCTGGTACATCCTGAGTCAATCAATGCCTTCGCTTGAGTTAGCTTAAGCATTTGCGTGTTTTGGAGGTGAATGTCGATATACATCGAATGTCGACCATTCCCCTTGATCGTCCTCTGGTTGTCCTGTAACTCCAGTAGAGCCAGATATTGTTCATTCTGACTCAACATCCTTAGTTCGTGGACCATTTCCTGGGACACTTCGTTCACTTGTGACTTAGGTACGAAGACTTTCAACCACCTTAGCAGTTGATCGTCTTGTTCGCTATTGAACCTTGTATTAAGCCACCTTGACAGTGACCAAGGAAGAGCATCGCTCCGGTTACTAGATGTCCTTCAGATGTCTCTCTTGATCGCTTGTTCCCCGGACGGAACAGATGCTGGCGACCCCAAGGGGAGGTCCGTTACCACTTGGCCATCAGCCGAGACATCTGTCGGACCTTGTTCTTCCGGAACTGCGGCCGTAGCCATCGGACCAGAGTCCATGCTCACCTTGCCTCGCCTTCTGCGCTGCTGCGGCTCCCTCGGCGAGTCTGTGATGGGTTTACGAGAGTGCCCATCATTCTCTGTTTGTGTGACTTCGACGCAAGCGTCGTTGTCATGGCCTTGTTCCGTTCCTGACTTGTTTCCCAATAAATAAAATCGATTTCTTGATATACTACTGGTACATGAATTGGTACTAGGAACGGAATGAGTCAGTGAGGCAGCCTTGCTCACTGACTCACCGCAAAACCCGCGGCCTTCTCCTTAGTCAACACCCATATTTGTTCCTCTAATTCCGCGACCCTGGTGGCGTGTGACTTCTTTTTAGAGCATCGTGCTGCAATGTGGCCTGCTTCTTTGCAGTAGAAGCAGAGCCCTGCGGCTTGTTCCTTGGCCCTGTCGAGATCCATCAGGTGGCCAGACCTGCCAAAGGTCGTGCCCGTTGAATCTTTCTTATCGGTTGTTGCTGGGGTTGTGGCAGGCTTCTGTGGCGTAGAAGTGGTTGCGGGTGGGGAATTGAAACGGCGACCTGTGTCGTGTTCCCGTTGTGCCATGAGTACTGTTTCGGCCTGTACTAGCACCTTGAACCATTGGTTCACCATGCCCGTCGTGAGCAGGGTTGGCTGGTGGTCTTCAGCCCTTGTGACCAGTTCTTGATGTGCGCCGGCCCTGATAATGTCGACCACAAAGGCGGTGTGGTCCTTGAGGGAGTAGCTGGCATTGGCAGCGAGCTGTTCCATGCGAACGAAAAAGTCCTCGATGGACTCCTTGCCCTGGCGCAGGCGCTGCAGCTTGCAGTGCGCCAAGTGCTTCTCGAGGCGTGGTCAGAATTGTTCATCGGCCACGCTTCGAATAAAATCCATGAGGCCGTTGGGCAGCTCATGAACTCCTTGAGGTACCGGGTTGCTGCGCGTCCAGCTGGGTTATCGCCTTTCATGTACGACAATGCACACATGACCTTGTCCTTGTCCGACACAATGTCGGGGTTATTTTCGACATAGAGCTTGACTCCAAAGAGCCAAGCCTCGTACGTCACCTTGTTTCCGTCGTACTCGGACAGCTTGTTCACAAACGTCTTTTTCGGTAGACACACCGGAGGGGCAGGGGTGGGAGTAGGGGTTCAGACCAGCGAGAACCGGTCAGGGAGGAAGGGGCATGGAACGATGATCTCGGGTCAAGATCTAGGGGAGGGGATTGGGATCTGGGGCAAAGGGCGAGGGGATGGGTAAACCCAGGCCATCAGCAATTGCCATGCGGTTGGGGCAGAGGGAAAGGGAGTGGCCTCGTCGACCACCATGGCCGACTGGGTGTTTGCGTCAAGGCAAGCGGCGAGCTCATCGTGCCTGGCACGGAGTGTGAGGGTATCAGACATGAAGTCCTCTTGTTGCCGCATGAGGTGTTGCAGCATGTCAGCCATTTGACAGTTGGTTGCCTGAACCCCATCAAGGGTGTTTTGGAGCTGGATGAGGTTATGATCCTCAACGGGTTGAATGGTGGGGATGCGAGTTGGTACCTGCATGGGAGGGCATGCATAGGGATGGGTAGTGGGAACCCACAATGGTGCTTGGGAACCTGTGAAGGAAGGGTCAGTAATGGCAGAAGACATTGTATGATGGAGGGGGAGGATGAATGATCACAACTTTCGTCGGGCGAGTTGAAAACGATGGATGGATGGGGGAGAGATGATGCAGAAGGAAAGGATGATGAACCCGCGAACATACATGAGCGTCGGAGAGGTCTCGACGACGAGCGACGTAAATCGGCGGTAGAGTGAGTTTCATCTAATGTCCGGAATATCCAAATCCCAAAGACTCAGACACAACGGAATGAGCTAGAAGACTGAGAAACGACATATCATTGAGCAAATGTAGACAACATGGAGTTATACTACGCACCTGAGAAACGACAAGACGAAACTGGGGTTTCGTCTCGCGCTCTCAGGCTTTATATACGTGACAGAGTCCGAATAAGTCCGAATCGTCCGATATAAACCGAGACGTCTCGAACGTGATAGAAACATATAGAAGAATAAAGAAATTTCTAACAAGCTAGTTGGTAACGGTGACCCATTAGCCGCCTGGGATCTCGGATAAACCAGTTGACTCACAACGCGGCGGACCCGTTGACGATAGCCGTGTGGTTCCCCAGCGGACGCATTACACTGACTCCAAGTTGTATGCCAATCCAGTTCCAATTGTTGCGGACTTCCTTCGTATCGTACAAAACAAGAGTCCTAGTACACAAGTATGCGAGTGTCACTGTCACTATCGATGATCGTCGGATGGATGATCATCCGACGGCATAGCACCCACGAGTCAGGATCGTCACCGAGACTCTACGCAATTTTTTCATTCCGTCGGCCCCACACATTCAACGTGTCAATCACTATGACTGCTCTCGGCGGCCGGATCCGCTCCTGTCCCTTCTAAGGTGACTCCCTCGAAATAACTATAAAACGACTTAGAAGGTGCAACAACATTCCACTCAAAATCCCTTCTGGCACACAATGTCCATCGATCTACTAATATCCACTACTACTCGCACGGCATCACAGGCCATGGAGACCGTTCTCGAACGCATTCGTTCCCACCACTCAGGGAAGGCGCTCGAGGTCGGGGTTGCTTGCGCCGCAATCTGGATCCTCCTTCGATATCTTCGCACACCCCGCCAACGAGTTCGTACAACAGATCTTCGAGGACCACCCAGCGAGAGCTTCATTTACGGCGTCGGAAAGCGCACTCTCGACTCCGACGACGGAGGTGCCATATACGAAGCGTGGTCTCGGGAATATGGGCTTGTATACACTGCTCCGTCGGGTTTTGGACAGAAGAGGATTATCCTATTCGATCCCAAGGCACTTGCACATTACTACACGAACGAAACTTGGACGTACATTCTGACTCCATTCGCCCGAAAAGCAACAGCGCTCTTTGTACGTGATCAGCATTTGTTGTTGCTTTTCAGTAAATGATTGATATGACTGATACAAACAAGTTGGGAAAAGGTCTCCTTTGGTCGCATGGGGAAGATCATAAGAGGTATGTCTCCATACTTTTATTTATATTTGCGGCAATATATTGATGTCAACATCTCTAGGCAACGCAGGTCTTTGACGCCAGCTTTCAGTATTGCTGCAGTTCGGGAATTGATGTCCATTTTCTATGACTCCGCATACAAGGTTTGTAATTGTTGGCTAAAATAATGACCGTAATGTTAACTTTTCTGAAAGGCGAAAGGAGCTTGGGACACATTGATCGAATCAAATGGTGGAGAAAACGCCATCATCGACGTACAGAACTGGTGCGTTTGTTCTGGAACCCATCCGTAACATGTTTCTAACACAAAGATGTTCATTGAAGGATGAACCATATATCGTTCGTTTCTCTTTGTCGTTGTCTTGCAACAAGTTTTATGGTTACTGTGGCAGACTCGACACTATTGGCTTGGCAGGATTCTCCCACAATTTTGCTACGCTTGAAGACAAACATGCAGATATCGCCGAAGTTTTCGACGAGATTAACGCATCACCCAAAGGGAAAACGGCCCTTGATTCTGGGATCATGACTTTGGGCCTCATCTTCCCGTTCCTCGCGCGGATACCAACAGAACGAGGCAAGCTCTTTAGGAAACTCAGCATTGCAATCAAGAATATCTCGAAGGTTTTGCTCGCACGAACACAGAAAGAATTGGATATGGGTGTCATCGAAGGTAAGGGGGAAAAATCTATCATTGGTTTGCTCAGTACGTAGTCTCTTTTAAATGCTCTTTTGTGCATTATTGACGTGCTGGATCTGGGTGGAAAGTCAAAGGAGCAAATTCCGATTCGGATTATCACTTGACGCCAGAAGAGGTCATGTCCCAGGTACACACATTTTTTGTACTTGTGCTCGAACCTGCTCACCTACTTTTTTCTATAGATGACGGTTTTAATCCTTGCAGGTTACGAGACAACGTCCAGTACGTGTATTCTATATAATTTTTTTATCCATTTCTTATATGCATATATAATCCAGTCAGCATGAGTGTAAATATCAGCGATATGTTCTCTGTGTGGTAAAGACTGACATTTTTCTCAGTGGGCCCTGCTCGAGCTTGCTCGAAATCCAGACGTACAGACGAAGCTGCGCGATGAACTTCTACAACACGGCTCGGACCCAACTTATGATCAGTTCACGAACAATCTTCCCTATTTGGACGCAGTAGTTCACGAGATCTTCCGCTTACGCTCCCCTATCAACGAGGTTACCCGTGTCGTACGTCCTATTTTTTCCGCCGCAAGCTGTCTTCTGACCATCCATCCTGCGTGGCGCGTCGTCCAGGCTAGTAAAGATGATATTGTACCGCTCTCACAGCCCATCCGCACGAAATCGGGGGAGCTTGTAGATACTCTGACAATCGCCAAAGGCACTCTGATTGGCATTTCGGTCGACGGAATAAATCGCTCCGCTGCGATCTGGGGTGAAGACGCCAAGAAGTTCCGCCCTAGTCGATGGCTCGAGGGTGAAAGCGAGGGAATACCTGCCAAGGCCAAGGAAATCCAAGGCTATCGTCACCTGCTCACGTTTTCGGAAGGCCCGAGGGCGTGTTTGGGCAAGCACTTTGCAGTGGCCGAGTTCAAGGTACGATTATTGCTCTTGGAGTTGGTTGGCGGCAGTTCACTCATTTTGTATTTTGTGGGGATATGTGAAGATGGTGTTGACAGTGCTCGTTAAGAACTTTGTCTTTGAAATGCGTGATGGTGTCGATACAAAGATCGAAATTGGGCAAGGTGTGCTTCCACGACCGACGGTTGCAGGCGAGGTGGGGTGCAAAGTTCCTTTGCGAGTAAGGCCGTATGTCGGCTGAGCGGAAACTGTTCTTCTCCATTAGTACATACCGGATGTTTAGTTCTCCCCCAATCAATATACCTTGTCAGATCTTGATCATGCATCTTGTATTAACGATATCGTACACATTCCGAAGAAGAGGGACTTGTGACGCAACTTCTGCTGACTGGCATAGTATGCAACCCTTGGGCCACTCGATTTGATTCAAGGCATCCTAAATCTGTCGGTTAATCGCGCTCTCAAGTTCTAGCGTGACTACTAGAGCTCGTCGAAGCAACTTATCATGATTTAGATGTCAGTCTTTGCCGGTACTATAAACTACAGACGCTACTACTAATCATGGTAGAAACACGGGCCGCACGGCCCCATCATCGGCGGCGAGAGTCTCCGACTCATGGTTCTTGGCCCGTCGCGTGGGATCTACCCTTCGCTCGCTTTCACTATTTCAGCGAAACTTGAAGCTTAAAGGACGACACTCGGACATATGCCATTTGCTTCCCAGCCATTTTACTTTGCCGTGGTCGTGGCATCGGCCATAGCTGCTCTGACAATCGCAGTTTCGGTGGCGTTGACCGGCACGGCCACCGACTCCTCACGACTCGAATCACGCCGGGCGCTTATTTTGCCTCCTGGCGCCGTGGTACGTATTTTCAACCAAAACTCGAGAAACGAATAGTCGATGACGAGCCCTTCAGCGTATATTTCCTTCCGAGTACAACGTCCTCGGTGCAGACTATGCGCGATGGCGCACCAACAATTCGTTCGTCGGCTTCAACCCCACAGACGCCACTCCGCCGTTAATTCAAGTGTTTGATCCATCCTTCCTTGATGTGACGGGTCCGGACGCAACGATTCGGCTCGTATCGTCGCAGCCGGGCTATGCGTTTGCTCACGAAGCGCCAATATACGTGCCCGACCTCGACGTCGTTTTCTTTTGTAGCATGGCTGGCGGTTCTCTCGGTTACAGTGGCTGGTACAATAACAGTGTCGTTTTCATGCTCAACATGACGCATGTTGACGGTGCGCTCACGACTACCGTGGGTGAAGTCAATATACGGGCCCAAGCCGTGAGCAATTGGAGGCTATGCGGAAACGTCGAGGCATCGCTCACGTGTTGGTCTAGTTGGACTTGCCCGACACCGTGCAAATGGTCAACGGAGGCACAGGACCCTACAAAGGAAATCTCCTCTTCATCGCCGAGGGACGAGCGCATTTGCCTCCTTCCATCGTGCTCGTGAATCCGAGGCCACCGCACAACGCGACCGTCGTGTTGGACAACTTTTACGGCAGACAGTTTAACTCGCTCAACGACATAAGGGTGCTACCTGGCACGGATATAATGTTTTTCACGGATCCAGCGTCAGTGTTGCGTGTTTTCTCGCGGGAAATGTTGACGGATGCGTACATACTTGTAGATATGGCTGGCTGTTGGGATTCCGTCCTGAGCCAAAGTTACCTTTCCAGGTCTATCGCTTTGATCCTTCGACTGGCCAAGTTCGGGTCGTCGCCGATCAGTTTGTACAGCCAAACGGTATCGCTTTCAGCGCAGACGGTAAAAGTGCATTCATGTGAGTGTCTCTGCTTCATCCCATGTCGAGGGTATGCTGCATCCATTTCAGCGCGGACTCGGGCCTATTGGGTGAAGTTGGTTTACAGCTCAAGGAGACGAATCCCGCTACGATGTACGTGTTTTTACTCTCGGTCGTCTTTGTCGTCATCCTTGACCTGTACGACAGCTACCAATTCGACGTCCATCCGATCACACATACGTTTATAAACCGTCGCGTGTTTGCGTACGTTGACTCGGGCATCCCAGATGGTATCCAGCTCGACACCAAGGGCAACGTGTATGCGGGGTGCGGAGACGGTGTACACGTGTGGAACTCTGTGGGCACGCTCGTTGGAAAATTCTTTATTGGCGGGGTATCGCCACAGATGATCTTTACGAAGTCGGGTCTGCTCATTTTGAGCGAAGACAAGATATACTTGACCAACGTCGTGGCTCGGGGGATCGATTTGGCTACGTACTAGATGGTACGGAGATGAAACCCATAGGATTCCCTTGATGGGCCTATCGTGGGCATCTTACAGCGTGAGGTGGCTGTATATGTATGTAGAATCATGAACTATTCCTGAACTGTCTAGTTTGAAACCTTTCAAGGATATGGGGCCCTTGACCGCACAACGGGATGTCATAATGAATTACCCGATTAATGATCTTCCCGAGACCATGACGAACTTTTGATCAAAGTAACAAATGGAGAAAGCAGTGCTTAGTTGCATTCAAGTAAACTCAATCCAAACTCGTTGAACTGTCGGTGCGCCCACCATTCCTTCCAGCTTCTGCCACATACAATCATGAAATATCCGCCAAGTCTGAGTCCCTGCCTTCTCACCGTTCTGAATAATCCAGCCAATAAAGTCGCAACGATTTACATATCATTATAGATTCGGAAACTTCACGACTCTATTCACAATTCGGACTGCCGGCCTAAGTGGTTCGTTAAGCACCAATGCGCATTATGTTTTTTTCCGACCTTTTTTCTATGCAGTTGATTTTCTGATTTTCGAATGCTTGCTCAGTGTATTTGCTTCAACGATCTCGTACAGTGGCATGGTTACACCTTTCTGCGGTGGAAAGGTAAACAAATGCGCAATCGCATGTGTCGCGAACCATTCGCTCTTCCTCGACTAACGGGCATATCACCAGTCACGAGTGCTAGCAAGAACACAGAGTGACGGGCAGACCTTGTCCATGGCCGATAGGACAAGGACGCGAGTGGACGAATCTGTCTAATAATGGCTCAGAAGGTCAAGCATTCGCAGATATTAACATTAAATTACGAGAGTACCGACGATGTCGTTGAAAGCTGCAAACAGAACCTTTTAAGTGTCCGTGTTCTAAATATGTGTATAGCGGCCTGCCACTCGGACGACCGGACCGTCCCAAACTTCTGCCCTGTTGACAATATCGATTGACGATGATTTTCGAAACAGCGGCTTCAAGTACTGATCAGAGCGAAAATGATCACAAGAAAAACGGTACCGTCACGCTTCTTCAAAGTTGTGGTTGCTAGCAATACAGTATGAATATCGGATGGCTTTCATGATCGATCATATGGACGGGCGACAGATGCCCGGCAAGATGAAACAGGGCAGAGACGCCCCGCACAGCGAGGGTAAGTACGCCCGTGGACTCAGAAATGCATGAGGGAAATTGATGGTTGTTGTAGATATACATATGTCTACGGGCAGATTGGGTCGCGACGCAGGGTGCACGCCGCCCTTTTTCGTAAGGCACAATCTGGCGAGAAAAACGATCTCAATGTCAGGGGGACGAATTCAAGGGTTTGGACCTGACGATGTTGCGAGTCCGGAAATAAGCGCTGCGGGATCTTGCAACATGATCGCAAACTGTGATCAACGAGAAAAATATAACATGCCAAATACTTTTGAGATTCGACAAACTAAAAATAGACAACCGTCGGTTAAGCTCCTGGCGACATGAGCACTCTGTATGCAGGTGGCAGAGGCACACTACCGACGTGCGCACCGATCGTTGATGTTGCAATCTACTCCGGGTTACCCTTACTCGTCAACTCGGCCATCTCCACATCTCCTTCGGTAGTAGTAGTGACGGACGTCCCAGCTACGAACGCTACCGAAACCGATTGTCGAACTGAGCTTACCTGGCCCTTGGATTGGAGTCCGAACCCAGTATCGATTCCACTGTCCCATCCGTACAGGTTGCGCAAGTACAGTCCTCGCACGTTCATGATGAAGCGGGGGGAAAGGATGTACATGATGACAATGGTGACACCCGTTATGACTGTTCCAGCATCCGTTGCTTCCAAGGTGGTTGCGTAGAGCATATGTCTAGCGAGAGTCTAATTCTAGTACTATTTTCGTCTCAACCAAAAGAGAACCCCTCGACGTACCCGATAAAATATAGAACCCCTTCTTTCATGAAGAGTTTGATATATTGGTTTGTTCGCCATTCCTTGGTCACTTTGTATGTCTGATATGATTCCATGCAGTATTTGATGATGGCGAAGAGAGATATGAGCCCGGACAGAAAGAGTCGAGGAACAACTTTGTACGTTCCGAGGTAGTGTGTTGTCAGAGAGTAGGTCGGGTTGCAAAATGACATGTTGTACAATTGACCGATGGTCACTGCCGGAGCGGTTCAGGTCAAATTTCTCGTACGAGCGCCCGACTCACTCGTCAGATAAGTTCTAGGATTGTTGTATAATGCCGCCGACGCGATATAAAGTGCCAACGTGGTCACATAGAACACGAGAAGTACGCCAAGGATAATCTTCGATCTGTTGTACATTGCATGCACACGCAAAATCATCACGACTTGCAAGCTTACGTGAACACGGGCTCGTAAATAGAATATGGAACACTTACTTTCGGTAGCACCAAGGAATATGATGAACAACCAGGTCCTTATGATCAGGGCCACCGTGCCTTTGATTCACATATCGATCTTCACGTATCAGACGTCCGAGAGATCTACTCACACCTACCAGATCAATGTCAATGACATTGCACGAACACAGGAAAGGAAGAAAACATAACATACAGCTGTTTAATTCGTCAGATATGTGATAACTGGGACACGAAGGAAAACCTACCAGGATAGGGCCACTCAAGAGAGAAGTTGAATCTTTCGAAGCACTATAAGTGGGTCCCTAGAGGCAGCCTGGTAACAACACGTACAGAATGCATCAATCCTGTGACAACATCAGACTTAGTCTTACGATAACATATATAATGACTTACAAGGCGAGAAGAATCCCTGGATAACGAACCTATATAGAGTCAGAGTCATCCTGCATTTAGAACCAGCGAATACGTACGAGAACGAACATCGAGGATACAAAGGTCCATGGTCTATCCTGTTAAGATGGCATCAGAGAAACATCGCGGTGTTCAACAAGGCCATCCAACCCAAATGTAGTCTATCTGCAAGAATTGTTGGAAAAAGGTTTAATTTTTGATGATGCAAAACGGAAACACCTCTCTTGGGAATGTGACGACTGAACATAGTAGGCCAAAGTTCAACTTGGGAATGCATTGATTTAGTATAGGCTCCACTCACCGTAGTCATATATGACAGCTGTGGCAACGAAGACTACGACATCAAACCAAGTAAGACTAAGTCACGTCGAGAGTGAAACCTTACAGCCAATGTAGTTGTAGAGTTGAAATGCTTCTACGGCCTGTATATCGGAAGAGGAGGACATGGTCTCGGGGCTCGGAGAGCTAGATGATTAGCTCGCCTAATATACCAGGATGCATCCCCAGGGGCAAGGGGCATGAAGACCAAGATCGAGATTTGAAAGGGTCTTTGACACTGCATAGGTGTTTCAAAGTGGCACGCTGTTAAACAGGTCTGGCGAGCCTGCCAGTAAAGACACCGATTGGCTGAACCACACATCCATCTTGTCTACTGCAACCAGCCTACCCGAGTCTCGCGCGATTCTACGCATGGATGCTTTCTGCTTTTAGGCAAATATGCCACGTACACTATAGAACGACGGTCTCAAAATCATCATCACATCGTTCCTGCCTACCAGCCAGGGTTGTAGTAACGGAGACTCGGCGGGCGGATTGAGTAAGCACAACTTACGCATAGTATGGCCGATTGGGAAACAAACGTCAATTACTCCATGCCCTGGGCTATAAGTATTGACGATGGTACATAGTCTTTGGAATATCTGTTAGCCCGGAAAGACTCTAAAACCGCTTCAGAATTTAGTGCATGTACCCATATTCGCTAGTCGAGTTCCGGACTTCGATCAATCCTGCGATGAGTAGAATATTCTTACCATCAGTTGACGCACTTCATTTTACAGGGTTTGCAGCAATCACAATTCTATGACGACTGCGCTTTGCTTTCATGGCAAAGAGAGAAAGACAGGTGATATGAAAGAACATCACCGACGACTCCTGGCTGCGGCTCTTTTACTCTTTCCGGGCCGCTTACTTCCACCCGTGCGTTTGCCTCCCACGTTACGCTTTCCTCCCACTGCATGCTTGCCCTTTGGTGGACCGCCTCTGGGGCCACCCTGACCTTTTTGACGTTTACCTGCGGGGCGATCGGAAATGGCCTCTTCGACAGCAATATCAAATGCGTCGCCGTCGGTTTCCTGGTTATCAAGAGCCCCCTTACGTTCTATGTGATGACGCGAATGAGCCAGCGTATATGCTACGAAAAACATTCGCAGCGTACTTCGTTTCAGTGATTTCAAGCGTTCTTCCATCTCCTTCTTTCCCTTTTCCCTCTCACGTTGCTTCTCGAGCTGTACTTGCTTGCCAAACTTTTTGCCCGCGCGTTCTTTCCGCTTCTCCTCGGTTTTTTTGATCCCAGCACGTTCGTCGAGCAGTCTTGAGCGGATACGTTCCATATGAGCGTCGGACTTGACCATTTCGGCAAAGTAATCAGAGGGGCGGGTGAATGGGAATGAATGGGAAGCTGCGAGTGAACGAGCACGGTCCGCCGAGTACAACGCTTGTTTGTAGCTAGAAAGAAAGCTCAAGGAACAGACGTATGAGATGAAAGAAGTTGCGTACAATGCAAGTTCGCGGCTCAAGTCATCGTCGACTTCGACCTCGATGGCTTCTGGGAAAGGCACGACCAGTGTTTCCGTCCATGGTAATGAAGGGTCGAGTTGGATTGTCTCGCGTATGCGACGAAGCGCATCCTAGCATGAAAACAAGATGGGTTCGTTACGCTGGATGAAGGAAAGCACTACGCACGGTATTGTCGATGACGACTTTTTGTTTTGGAACGGTGTCCTCGTCGAGTACGTCGTCTTCGTCAAGAGAAAAGTCTTCCTCTTCTTCCTCCTCGATGTCCGGTTCTGGCTGTACGATTTTCTTTGTGTTTTTGCCCATCGTTGGCGTTGAATGAAGAGCCTACCCGACTACCAGATAAGGAAAGAAATCTTTTCGACCATCATCATCAACGACGGTCCTCGACCTCGGGAGTCTCTGTTCCTCTAAAAGCGTTCGTAGACCACCATGGTAAGTGTTCTGTCGCAAGTGTTGACTTTTTTCACGACTTTCGAACCAGCGGCCCATTCTATTGCAAGGCAAGTCCCATGGCTTCATATCCCACCACACCGTAGAACTCAACGGGATCATCAGGCCACGAACGTTCTCTAACGCAAATAAAATTCAATGCCGAGGGCGATCTGCTGTTCTCGTGTTCAAAAGACCATATCATCAACGTCTGGTTCTCCCACAATGGCGAACGACTTGGGACATACGACGGTCACAACGGGACGGTGTGGACGATCGACGTCGATTGTGAGTTCAAGCCCGCTGGTGCTCGTTGCACTCGGTCTCATCCAGGCTAGCACAATCCAGGTTTCTTGTCTCTGGCTCGGCAGATAACGAACTACGTCTCTGGAACGTCTCTAACGGGAAATGCCTATACGTCTGGGAGTTCCCCACCGCAGTGAAACGAGTCGCGTTCAGCGACGACGACGAAAGAGTCGTTTGTATCACCGAACAACGTATGGGATATCAGAGCGCCATTCGCGTTTTCAGATTAAACCGCAACGGTGACGGAACTGACCGTCAGTCCTACTTTGCCATCGTCGTGGTATGATGCTCATGCGTTGCCGTCTCTTGTTGCAGAATCGCATGATCCGGAACACATGTTCAACCCCGTCGGTTCCAAAGCCACTGTATGCGCGTTCACGTACATGCCCAACGTCGTCCTCACCGGTCACGAATCTGGTAAAGTCGCCCTTTTCGATGTGACGTCTGGGACGGAAATCGCAAGCAACGAACGTGCACACATGGATACCGTTACCGATCTCCAACTCTCATCAGATCGCACCTACTTTGCGACGAGTAGCAAGGATAAAACTGCACGGGTCAGTCATCCCATGCACTGTGCCTTGTCCGTCGGCGTCGCTCATTGCCATTTAACCCCTAAAGCTACACGATACCAAAACCTTGCGAGTGCTGAAGACATTTTCCACAGAAACGCCGCTCAACAGCGCGGCGCTCGCGCCGAATAAGCCCTATGTGAGTACGAGACGTGTATCCCATTTGGCTAGTGCATTTCTTAAGCTATGTGCCTTGTTAGATTCTTCTTGGCGGAGGGCAAGAGGCGATGCAGGTCACGACGACATCTTTGCGGCAGGGTAAATTCGAGACCCGTTTCTGGCACAAGGTATTTGAGGAAGAAGTCGGTCGGGTCAAGGGCCATTTCGGACCTGTAAATACGTCAGTCTCGTTTTGGGATCACATGACATGATTGGTTTAATCGTTTGTTCTGTTAGCATCGCTGTCCATCCTGCTGGGACAAGTTTTGCGTCTGGAAGCGAGGACGGTTTCGTACGGGTCCACCACTTTGAGGAGTCGTACTTCCGAGCCAAACCGTATGGTGACTTGGAAATCGATGATTGATCAATGGCCTGTATTTTAGCATCCGATGACGAGGGAATGTATCCGCTCCATGGGCGAACTTTTGCACGCTCTACTAAGGCTCCGTATAAACATTAATCTTACATGTAGGTGGGTAAGCGGAAGATTGATCATGGCAGGTATGCTTTTCCGACGTCCAGCGTCGAGCTCAGATGCCTACGTGTATAAATCCAATCCTTTGTGACAAGGACAATCCCTCGCCGATTGCTTTCATCGTCTCGTTGAGCGACTGCGCAGCGTTGGTACACTGCATCGACCCCGCATTCGAAAAGATGTGATCATAGAACGCATCCACCACCCGCTCCGTGGCCATCTCATCCACCGGCCAAAGCGTCCCGACGACGCTCCGAACCCCACAGTACTGCAGCGACGTCGCCAGATGCATCGTCTCTTCCAGTGCACCCTCGGCGTCCGTGGGCCGAGCATTATCCCGACTCCCACACCGCCCAGACAGGAACGCAAATTCGGCTTGCGGCCCTGCCTGCGAAATGTCATACAACGACAGCGTGCCACTGTTCGTCGTGAATCCTGAGAGACACGGTTCGGCTACGTCCAGCGACGTCGGACACGCGAGGTGGACCCATGCCAAGGGTTCTCGAAGCGCGGCGAGGACGGTGCCCGAGGTTGCCTCCTCTCCATCCACTCGTCTGAATGGTACACTGGGCGGAACGCGGTTGCGTACCAGATCGACGTCACTCCTCCCCTCGACCCCGATTGCGACGATCGTCGCACAGTTCGACTGGCTGGCCCCGTTCAACGATTGCTTCGACCTCGAGCGCTTGAGAAACCGCATGTTCGGACGACGCAGTCCGGGCCGTCCCACTTCTTCTGAGGCCCTCCCAGACCGGGCGCGTATCAGCGCCTGTAACGTCGGCGCGTACGAAGAGACGTAGATGTAAGGCAGGTCGGCCTTGGCTTGCCCATACGGCCCCGCCGCGTGCAGCGGCATCGCCGTGAACATGCGCGCGGGGCACCACCATAGGCGAGAACCTTTGGCTGCGTAAGGCAACAGCCGCTCGACGATGGGCGAGACGACGAGGTACCAAAGGTCCGATAACAAGCGCTGGAGCGCGTCTTCGTCCACGTTGCCGGGATGCCGCGTCAGTGCTCGAAACCGTGTCGCCATCTGTGACGCATCCTGGGGTGTCATACGCGACAGCGGGACGTGTATAGGTGACTTGTTGTACACCAACAAGAGCGCGTCACACGTATGTCGACCCGCGTTGAGGATGACGACAGGACCGTCTAGCGCAGCCTTGTCGAGTTCCGAGTACGGCGTTGGCTTGAGGAAATGCTTGAAGCCGTCCACGCGTCGGATCTGTTCCAGGACCGCCTCCTTTTCCTTCAACAAGTGTTTGACGTCCTTTGTCGATCTCGAAGCCTGGGGGAGATGTTCGAGCTGCAAGGAGAGGCGCTCGTAGTCGTCCGCCAGTGATACCCCATGCTTGCCCACGAGCCGCAGCTCGTCCAAGCACGTTTTCGCCCGTACGAGCTGAGACCACAGGACAGACCGACCCCCTTCGAGCACTTCGACGGCACCCACTCGCTCGTCGAAGCGCAGCGCGAAAGACGCACCATCGTACGCCAGGTCGGCAACATACCGTCTAGCCACACATTTTCGGACCTCAGAAGAACGTATTCCCACGATGTGCCGATAGACGAGGCGAAACGCATTGCGATACATGTCAACACCTGACTGGTGACTGTATGCCTCCGCGTCCCTGGCCCAGCCTAGCGACGCCCGAAACGCGGGCCACGTAGATCCTCCGGCGACGCTCATGCTGAGCTCGTTATGCCCAAGTGCATCGTGGAGATCCGACGACCGTTGTTCAACGAGAAAGCGAAGGTAGTACGTCGACGCGAGTTCTGCATAAACGTCCGAAATCAGCGGGTGACTCAGCGTACAAAGGTCTTTGGCGAAGTAGAGATGTTGGAATATCGACTCGATATCCCTGGGTTCCCAAGGAAGGACGCGGGACTTCAAGATACGGGCAAACAAGAGATTGCAACCTGCTCGCACCGAGTCAGATGCATTCCGTACGTTCATGCATGCGCTGCACTGGAGGTAGGCTTCATCCAGATCAAATTCATCACCGGTTTCCTCGAACCGGAGTATGAGGGAAGATATGAGCACTTGGTACGATGTGGCTCGATCCGAATGATGGAGAGGCAACAACTCGAGGGCCTCGCGACAATATGAGATGGATCTGTCCAGGTTGATGATACCTCCGTACAACCTAAAACATGTCTCCAGAGTACCTGCGCTCCTGTAGAGGATGGCTGCACGACGAGGATAATCGTGAGAGGTTTCTGTCAGCGCCTCGTTGTAAAGGTCGATGGCAGTGTGCAGATCTTCGGGGTCGCGGAATTGCTGAAAGCGAGCATCTAGACAAGTGCCGAGTGCCTCGAGCGTATTGACTCGCCGAATGGAGTCCCTGGAGTGAATAACCAAAGCAAAATAGTGTTTCTGGATAGCCTCTTCGAGGTCGTTTAAACCACCTAATCTAGAGAAACGGAGAAACAGGGAACTTCCTAGATTATCCAACATGACCCCTTCGTCTTTATGACCAGGGGAAAGGAGACTGAGTGCGGTCCGGTAATGTTTGATAGCGAGCTCGAGATCAGGAATGTCAAAATGCAGCTTGTAACGCATCACGAGGGCATCGGCTAGATCGTAGAATGCCACGAATTGTGTTGCGTCTTGAGCAGACCGAAGTTCGAGTGCTGTCCTGAAGTGTTCCACCGCACTCTGCAGGTCCTCGACAGTCCCGAACAATTCATACCGTCGAACCAGCGCAGTTGAAAAGCACGACTGTGCGAGGAAACTGTCTGGGTGACCATTGCTCATGCCGTGCAAAGCAATCGCTGAGTACGTGATACAGAGCTCTAGATCTTTTGTGTCGTTTTCCAACTTGAAGCGCGACAAGAGGGCGTTGGCGAGATTATAATATGATGTAGGTCTGTTCTCTACAGGAACTGAGTCCGCCACGGCACGGTATTGGTGAATAGCGGCACTGAGATCGGATATGTCCCCAGAGTGCTGGAAACGGGAGAATAAAGCGCTGGCATAGTTCATGAGGGGGATCAGACGGCCATCAGAGGGGAGCATGGAAAGTGCCGTGTTAAAGTGTTCGATCGCCAGTTCGATATCCTTTTGCATACCGAGATGGCCATACCGAACGAGCAGCGTGGTGGCAAAGTTGGACAGCATATTAGGTCGTCCGGGATGCCCAGGAGGGCGAAAGTCCAAAGCAGCGAGATGATATTCTACCGAGTGGTTCAAATCGGCTATATCTCCGTGACGCTGAAAGCGAATGGAAAGTGCATTGGCAAAGTTACTGAGTAGCTTGCCCCTTCTGTCGTCAGACAAGGCGGAGGATGACTTGGCTTGGGTCCACGCCGAGCGATAGTAAATGATACATAAGCTGAGGTCAGAAGGATTGCCTCCAACCTCGTAGCGTGAATAGAGGTCGTCTGCAAGACGAACAAGTCCGTCAAAATCCTGCCAATTGGTTCAGTCAAACTTAAGCAACGCTTCAGGATGGGCCACTCACGCTTGTTGTGCACCCAACCATTGTCTGCTTCCCGGTAACGCAGCCAAAATAGCTTTCAGTTGAAGTGGCAACAGCGTTGTGAGGGTAAAGGCAGAATGGAGAGCGCTCCCACACAACAGTGTTTAAGATACGGTGTGAGAGGCACTGCGTCAAATGATGCAGAGTTATGTCACGGAACTGACAGCCTCCTACAACATCCGAAGGCTCGGGAGAGTCCAATCAAAAGAGCGATACTCGATTTCTGCAGGTCATAATGTAAAGCCTTGTTTGCTCAGTGTGAGTAAAACGATCTTACTCAATTGTTGCGCGTTCTGTGCCATGTGGATCCGATCACGGAACCAGTGTTTGCAGATGGTTCAGAGTCAAGTATAGCAGAGTTGGTGATCGCAACCCGGGTGCTGAACGTTGTCATGTCAACGTCATGGTGGGGCGGAACCCCTGCGACGAGAAAACATACCTAAGCGCAAGCGTCGAGGCCGAAATGGTCAGGAGGCAGGGAGGGAAACGTTAAAGATATCGCAGATGGGAATCGTACTCAACTCCAGACTCAGTATGATGCCGTTACAAGTCGATTGTGGAAGGAGAAAGTTCCCTCGTGCTCCGCCTTGTTCCGGAGACTCTAGGTTAGCGAACCGTAACTTTCACGTTCGGCACCATGCAGTGGGATAACCTTGCTAGACTCCTGTCACGAAATCACGGCGTCACCCATGAAACCTCCAAGTGTCATACACCGTCATGGAACATTTCCCCCGGCTCAGGCCCTGGCAGGCACCATCGTGGCAGAAGGATAGCGAGACGGATTCTATCGGAGTTTTCCGATGACTAGTGTTTGATTTGTCGGCTCTGCCAGTAGCGCCAGGCAAAACACGACTACATACCAACGTCTACGGACAACTCCGCCATCCTGCTGGCCATGAGTAACCACTGCTGCTTCGTCATCAGCGCGTGGTACAAGCTACTTCCTGTTCAAATCCTGAAAAAAGTTCGCGAGATTGCCTCGAGCCCTCCTCCGTAGCTTGCCCGACGAGTGGTGGAGCCCAGGTAAACCTCCCCTCTAAATCCTTTGCAGCCTCCAGAATGATTCTGGCTGCATTTGCGTATGCATGTGTGCATGACGAGATGGTAATTTAGGTTGGCACGGAGGTCGAAACTGATAGGTTACAGCGTCTAGGGGATTGAGTGCTTCCGAGATCCACCCGTGTATGGAACGATGGAGAGGATTGTGATTACGCGGTGTTCCTCGGAACTGATCGGAAGGTTCACTACCACCTACGAATGACGAGAGCATCAGACTATATGCTTGATGAGTCTGGCAGCCTTTCCCTTATCCCACTTCCACTGCTTCACAATATCCAAAGCAGAGCCTACATCGTCATTGGCGGAGTTGAGGGATGAGTTTCGCACAACGTATAAGCGTGAGCATACCACCACTATCAGTGGAAGACATGCTGGAGTTATCGGATGATTGTCTCTATGGCTCTCTAATCAAGTACACTTCTGCCAGTCAGGTGTCTGGAGGCTCTGCTGTCCGCGTGGCAAAACAGCTATCAGTGAATTTCGACAGCTTAGGTGCGGGATGGGAAAGAGAAAGGTGTGGTTATGTACACGGTGTAGTGAACTAGGGGGGAACCAAAGCCCGCAGGGCTTTCGGGTGCGAGGCACTGCCTAAGGCTTGAGCAAGCTGCGATGGCGGGGGGGACCGAGGAAGTGCAACGGGAAATGTGGGTGGTCGCACGTTGGACGTTGGACCTGAGAGAGGGTGCAGTGGGAGGAACACACGACGAAGGAAAGGCGCGAGGTGGCGACGAGAGGAAAGCGCTGCGCCACTTCACTGTATTCTAGGAAGTCACGTGCCGCGACTCCGACTGTACAGCCTTTGCCGTTGGACGTTGTGACCTCGACCTTCAATCAACAAAACGTGTAGCAGAACAAGGCAAAGTACACACCCTCGCCAACAACCTCTAACTCGTCTCAGACTGGTCCTCACATGATGACGCCGCTGCTGTCTGTCTCCTTACTAGGTCATTAGCTCTTTGTTGGCCGGGACTCGGCCCTGTGTCCGTATACTAACGAGGGCCAAGTGTCATGACGAAGTAAAAAAGAATGAGCTTGCATCGACGAGAGAGCAGAGCTGAAACAAGCTACATTACTCTACTAACTTCCAAGTCACTCCACGCCTTTCCCACACTCGACAATGACAATAGGCAAACTGTTCAAGTGCTATACCAACGCAGACGTCACCGGCACTCGATGGAAGGCGCCACGACCTCCAGCTCTTGTTCTAGGCACCGCCTGACACTCGAAACTCCGTCAACTACATCGAGGTAAGTATCACCTTGCAAGGAGAACCTAATATTTATACAGAAAAACACTCAGGTTGAAAATGCGAGTAGCCCTGAACCCGACAGTCAAGATTCGTTACTTCCCCCTGTTCCCAACACGTCACCCTCTCTACCAAACAGAGGGTGAAACGAGGCTGGGAAGAATGTGCGTGCCCTATTTCTTCGTGTTTTCGTCCTTGCACTTACCAGAACATGACTAGGTGGACTATAATGAAAACCGATCGAGTGCGCCACTGCCCAAACACTCTACGAAGGCCAATACGTACGCGAAGAAGGACGCGTCGACGTTCTGTCCTGTGTGTTCGGGAGAAAATAACGACGAGTACGGATATCCGTTTCAATCCCGCTGATCAAAGTCCCTCTTCTATTTGCATCAACTGTTGCCTACATTTTCGTTTTGCGGCGCTGCTTGGAATATCTTAGAATGCAAGCTACATAATGAACTACTATCCCGATATTGGCTCGTGGCGAGCCATCAAGGTGTTGGTGTCTGGCTTCGACTTAAAATGGACTTGGCCCCAACATAGTTCAAAGTTTTGGTTCTCGGCTCTTCACGCACTTCGGCATGAGGGAAAGTACGGAGTCGGACACTTCGCCGCAGAAAGTGGACCTATTTTTCGTCTGGGTTGGCAAAGAATGTTCTGCCATGCGTCCTGCACGTTCTCAATTCTGGCTGTTGGTTTACTGCCGTTTCAAACGACCCTTAAAACTCCCGAAAAAAATCTTATCCGATTGGGCTCGGAGGTGGCGTTCTCTTCATTAGTGATGCAATATCTCAGCGGGTGCGCATCACCTTGAATGAAAAGTCAAGTCGATCGCCAAAGGCCATCCAGCTAGAAGCCTCGTCTTCTTGGAATTTCCAATCCTGATCAGCATTGTATTACACAAATGACAGGACACGTATACAGTATCACTGTCAGTAATGCGGCCGCATTCAGCCCAGCCGTGTAACTTGCTAGTAAGTTATGTAACTCATAAATGGATTCTGATGCCGCTCCACATCGAGTAACCCCTTTCCCGGTCTTCTTGGGTATATAATGACTTATACGAGATTGCAACTGGCATATCCATCGCACTGAACCCCTTCCCTCCATGTTCCACTCCAGGCTCCTCATCGCAGCGGTGGCGCTGGCTAGCGCACCGATTCGTCTCGTCTCGACCTTTCAGCTAGGCTCTGACTACGATGCATCCGAGACTCTCAACTTGTACAACTGCACGGGGCATGTTCCCGTGTCCAACGTCACCGTTCCCAACGCGAACGACACCCTTCCTCAGATTGAGTCTTCCGAAGGTCAAGAAGGATGGGAAAAATGGACGCTGGCTTTGCATGGGACGTTCCCCATCGTCCTGAGGTGGAACCAGGGCGACCCGAGCTCACCCGATCCTTCTCCTCCTTCTTTCGACGTATTGATTGTCGGTCTCAACGGGACCACCATTCAGAGTACCGCCACGGGTGACTTTTCATACTGTGATGCCGGGCATACCAAGCAAATTGCGATCGGAGAAAACGTGTTGATGTGGGATGTGGGTGCGTCGTGGTACAACGCGTCCGTGAGTGTAGGTGGCTACAATCTAATACTGAATTCATTTTCGTGAGTCTTTTCGTTGGCACCTGCCCCATGGCCATATGCTGTTTAGGATTAGCTAAAACGTACCGAATAGGGCAACCCACGATGCGTTTCACCCAAATGTTGCACACTATAATGGATTACTAGATGACTCGGAAGAGTCCGACGGTTGGTTTGGTTCCGTTCCTTTGATCCGCGGTCAAGTGTAAGCAATCGAATCCCAAGAGCCACGTAAATTTGACTTATGATCAAACAGGGTTGGAAACCTTTCTACTCCTCAAGGCCTACAAATCGCACTCGACGGACTATCGACCCTGAAACACATGTTCTCCGAAACGCCACTACCCTTCTACATAAACGGGTACACCGGGGCGACGGTATGGGGCTACAGCACGACATTTTATGACACGCACGTATTTTTGCAGACGGAGACCATCAACGGAACGGGTACGCTGCATTTTTAGAACCAGTCTATGAATTACGATGCGATCTTGATTCTAGTTCATGAAACCGCCTACCTCGGACGTGCTCTTCCTATGATAGGACAGGATGGCGAGTTCTCCTCGGCCTGGGCAACCTATGTCGTCACCGATGACTATTCATTGTACAACCTGTCGTACAACGCCACGGCGAACACGGCGGATGCGTCGTTTTCGGGATGCAGGAACACGACCGACGCCCCATATGTGTTCCACATCCTTCCATCAGCACTTCTCGGCACGTTCACTGATCTCGGGGGCGGTCAAACGTCATTTTATAGCGTCAACGGGACGACGAGCGCCGCGTTTGGTGGATCGGTCGTTGGCGGTACGCTAGCCGGCATTCTAGAAACGTATCAAGCGCCACCGTGGGATTACTGTTGATGCTCTGATTGATGCGCGTGCACCAGGCAGTGCATCATGAGTATCGGGTTGACAGGGAAGATGCACGGGCGTTGTTTTCCATATACATCGCAAAAAACGATCTTGATACCCCCCCTTTTTTTTTGATTCCATGCTGGCCATAGACTTCTTATTTATAAATGCGTTTGTAACGAATGCTTAATGAACATCTAGAGATCACAGCGACGGGCACGGGCACGGGCACGGGCACGGTGTTGGCAGTCTTGTACCACTTTGGACGACCCTACTTTGAGGGATGCCAGTCTGATCATAGCCAAGTGACTTGCATTCATCTCCGCGGATACACCCATGTCTTGGCACAGATCCAGCTAGAAAGAACATGCATTAACGCAACGTCAGTGGCGACTTTCATCGACCCGGAGGACGTTAGTATTTGATCATCACGGCTCTGTTCATCACCATGCATGTAGCTTTTCGCGTCCGACTCGTTTGCACGCAGTATCGCACTGATCTGGAGATTCGATCGAGCTATCCTCGACAAGTACAAGGCGTGAATGCAACCGAACTTGCACGTGGCACGAGCCACGGCGGCTACGTCACCAATATGAAGAGACCCCAGGTTTCCGAAGATGCCGCTGGCGTGGGAGGCCGTGCCACACTACACAATGATAATTTAGATGTACACTCAGGGAAGCCAGAACGGCTTCGAATTCTCGTGAGTGGAACGTGACTTGGTACACCGACGACCTCGGTTGCACCTTGAGCGCACAAGCGTTACCTGGCAGCTTGGAGCACGGCTTCTTCAAGGCGTCTTGTACTTGAAGGAGCGTCTGCACGATCGTTCCACGCCTGCCACGTGTCTTCGGATCCGCATTCGTCTTGATACGCCTGTCTGATCTGGCGTGCGCGCCGACTGCTACTTGCCAGATCATTATTCACTGAGTTCGTTGTCACTCAGTGCTCATGCTGAGCTTTTTGGTCTGACAGTCATGACTAACTTAGTGATCAGTCCTTCGACAAAGAGTACGAGGACCCAGCTTCCAATCTCCAAAGTCCTAAACATGACGTCGTCGATTGCTATATTTCCAAGATGCCGCTTTAACGCACATATTCTCAAGTTCCAGATCTCCCCGATTTCCCAACTTGGCCTCCAAGTGACAAAACTTGTAACAAGGCAAACGTCACGTTCGGATCCGTGTACAAACTGGCATGATTCGACCCCGCCGATGCCTCATATGGCCACCCAATTCTGGCAGTTCCACGTACGCACGACCTTGCACGAGCGCGATCTTGTTCAAAAGATAGTCAAGCCTGTTCCGGGAGATGCTAGCCAATGACACGACTGCCCCGCCAGCTGTCGCATAGATGTACACGTCACTGACGATCTCGTGGCGGCTGCCGCGGTCTGCGGACGTAGGGATGACGAGGGGGTTGAGTGCAGGGGCAACAGCTTTCCCGTAGTAGGGTATTTCCGCGCCAGAACTGGACGGTTTCAGTGGGATATCAACCTGAGCCCAGGGGGGACCCGCATAGGTTTGAGGACTCTCCGAGACGCGAAGAGGTCACTGATGCTGCGTCGTGACGAAGCTTAAGAGCGAGCCTCATACCGATTTCAGACATCTCTTCAAGTTCTCGAGGGTTTGAGCCGGTGGAAAACGTTGGATGCGATGGCCTCAGATCGATGTCGTTCTGCTATTTTTCATATCGTGTGATCCGTCCATCTCGTGTGTATACGTGGAAACTGGTGCTGGTCCTTGGTACCGTCACCTGTGGAGACAGGCCTCCTTTGTTCAAAGTCGTCATCCATGGACCATGGTCGTCATTGGCTGAAAGTTATCGCATATTGGTAGACCAGTGGCTTCAATGACCGTTTGGATATGAACAATGTGGGGCTGAAGCTGACGGTGCTAGGTCCCGATCGCTACTCGCCGTGTGAAGCTAGTGTTGATGGAGTCCAGCACTCGAAGCGCATCGACAAGGGGTTTGACCTAAGTACTGGCACAAAATCATTAAAGATGTAAGTATAAGGCTAGCAAGGCATCGCGTTACCATCGTGTCGGGCCGCGCCATGTCGGCAATGCAATGTCCTGCAGTACTATTCATGAAACCGCAATGATAAATAGATAAGTGTAAGTACGCCAGTAAGTTATTAGGGTCACGACATGTGCTCTATATAAATCTAGAGAAGTCTAAAGCGCTGCTGCTCATTCGAGCTTCAAATTCTCCCATCGATATCTTTCACACTACCATCCGCAAACGTCCAGTCGTTGTATCCACGCGGTGTCAAGTCGCCTGTCAGATAGTACACCGATCGGTCTGGCCGTGTCAATGGTAGGTCTTCACGCAGTCTAACTGCAAGATCAGGCTGATCATCGAGTGGGCAAACGAGCACTTCAAATGAAAAGGAAGGGCAAAGACGCTCACGTTGGATATATACAACCGCCCGAATGCAATAAGCCCACCCTTATCTTCTGCGGTTCGCAAGGCCGAGTCCCGGGTATATCCACCAGCAGATATGAAAACCCTTTCCTCACCACCCTCACCGCCCTGCCATATATCGCGCAGAAAGTCGTTGCTCTCGTCCTGGCTCGCGGCTCTGTCCCCGATGCCTCCCACGCGTGGCTCGGTCACGTGGAGATACGCCAACCTCGGAAACTTGTCACGTAGAGCGGCAACAAGATACGCAAATGTTGGACGCGGGTTTGGCATCCCCATGTCTGTGTGCCACATTGTCAGCACAGAAGATATAAACCAGTATAAGCAATTTACCTTGGTAATTGCTCCAGGGGCTGATACGAACACCAACTCGGTCTTCACCAACGGCGTCCACAACAGCGTTAACGATTTCCCTAGTAAATCTTGTACGGCCTTCTTCGTCTCCTCCCCATCTATCTGTGCGTTTGTTCGACATCGTTTGAAGGAATTGATCTGGGAGGTAACCGTTTGCGCCGTGAATCTCCACCCCGTCGAAACCAGCACGGTGAATGGCTTTGCTCGCCGCCTCGGCGTACGCGGCGATATATTCTTCGATCTCGGCCTCGGTCAGTGGACGCGGGGGTTTTGATACGCCAGTCAAGGGAACAGCAGATGCAGAGACGTATGGGGATGGAGGATTCTGTGACTCAAGCACATTAATGTCTGCAGCCCGACCAAGTGCCCAGAGCTGGAGGAAAATGTATGACCCATTGGCATGCACGGCGTCGGTCACCTAAGGCGATGATCAGCTACAATGCAGCATAGTCTGTACGGCCGTTCATACCTTTTTCCAGCCTTCTATCTGGGCGTCAGCGTAGATACCTGGGACGTGAGCATACCCGCTCGCGGCATGGGAAATAAATGTTGCTTCGCTGACGAGCAAAGTCCCTGGAGTAGAACCACGCTGCGAATAGTAGGATGCCTGTTGGGGCCCGGGGACATGGGAAGCGTGTGCTCGGAGACGGGTCAAGGGGGCGAGCACGATACGGTGCTGAAGGGTCATCCGACCGACTTGGATGGGCTTGAAGAGCGCGGCTGTCTGCTGTACGGAGGACATGTGTTAGAGCTGGGCTGGTATCGAAGGCAGGAAGCTTGTGTGTTTTGCGATGGTGGGCTGGCCCCGATGTTTTTGGAGCCATTTATATGCACGGACGGGACTACCAAAGGGCGCCCGGGCAAGGCTGGTTCGCCCGAAGTCTGTCCCCGGGAGAATGATTCATCGTTGGAGTTCAAGGTGTACACGCTCGGTAATCGACCGAAATTCCCACGTACGTCACTCGGGCTGCATGAGATAATCCCGGCCTAAAAATCTCAGTCGAATTTCATCTATGTGGTCCACTGGCATTGTAAGCCCGGTCAATGGCCACTGTGGATAGTAAAATCACTTTATTAAGCGCTCCGTAGGGCCTTCGGGCATGAGTGTCGGACATCGAGGTGTCGGTGTGGGGCGCACAACACCTTCTTTTCCGCGGCCATGATGATACAATATATTTTGCAGCTAGTAAGTACAGGTTCGAATGTGTTCTGAGCTGGCTAGAAAGATTCGGAGGGGAGATGAACGCTGAACCTAACCCTGCGTTCGGCCCAGAAAAGCTCGGCTCGAACTGGCGTTCAGAACTGGGCGCGTCCTTCACTAGTCAGCGCTGCTTCGCGCGTCACCGTGTTGTCGCAGAGTTCGGTGATTTGATTAGATGCAGGAGATGGTGGAGCAAGTCCAGTTCCTGCCGGACAAAGGGCAGGGGTTCGTAGTGGAGGCTCCAAATGTCCCCTGGGCATCATCCCGAAGGCTTGCTTCCTCATGATCCGCCAGTCAACAAGTTACTCACACCCATCCTAGACGGCGTCGCCATTGGCGGTCAACCAGGCTTGCCCGAGGGGTACGCGTAGCATACAAGATCGTCGGAAAGGGGGAAAAGGTGAATATCTTGCTCATAGACCGTCGTGCGATCTTCACTCAGCGTCTGGCCAGGTGATTGGAAAGTACACAAATAACCCCGAGATCACGAGACGGGGGGCAACGCTGCCGCAGAAGGTCATGCGCGCGCAGCCCACGACTGGTGTAGTGAGCGAGGATGCGTATTTTATTGCACAATGCTTGACTGGATGTGATTGCCCACGCAGAGCTGTTCCATGACTCATAGTGCAGAATCCGCGCGGACAAACACATTTATGGGGGTCGAGCGATCACCGCTTAAGCATCTATAACTCGCCCACAACTATCTCAACGTCAGACTTCGTAACGGTCAGAAATGATTGCCGAGATAGAATGATAAACGTACTAGATCCGGGGAACAAGGGGAACACATGTGGGCAGTGGTAATACTTCGCTACTGTACTTTCCTGTCTCAGTCTGAGTCAAGTTACCTATGCAGCGAGACTGGATGAGCATCTCGGAAGAAGCGCGAATAGGACGTAGCAACTTGCCCGACTTCCACTTCTACAGAAACTTGAAGGGAGAACGTGCCTCTTCCTTAGCGAACCATAGCAAGTAACGCCAAGACACGGTAGGTCTCAGCTCTGAGCTACTTTCAAAGCAAAGATTAGGCAAGTACATACTCGTTTCATGTGAGATACTAATAGTACAATGGACTCGAAAGCGGTCAAACCTCACGTGACCCAGGCACCTTGGTGGCCAAAGTAGCACAGAGTAAGTTCCGTGACTACTATCATGGATTAGCACCAATACTGCACAATGACAATGAGACAAGATTTTCCGAAGACCTTTGCTCAAGATACTGGCCCACTCAACGAGAAGATGCTCAACTACGACGTGCGGAACGGAGCGTCAGCATGATAAGGCGACATCAACCGAAAGACGTTGTTCCGACATCTGCCGGCGACTTATTGCGGATAGCCTATGACGTGCGTAATTGGGCTACCTAAGTGTGTGCACTGGTGCAGGGGCTCACAGCGTATAATAGAATTACGTGCCACGAATGATGACGGACTAGTCCGTACTTATTTATTAAGACATTCACATACGCTCACGTCTCTCCACTTTCCTAGAGCAGACTGCACTTCTCTTCTGCTCCCATTGCGCCTTCGCCACACACCACCGCACACATTGCCCTACTGACTTAGATGGAACCAACAGGCAAAGACTACAAGCGTGGTCTGAACGATCCATTTCTCCCTTATCTCGTCGCTCTGCTGTCTACTTACGAACTATGTCCCGTGTCGACCCCCCTGCCCAGATACGACGGACCCAGCGACTGGCAGACGGATTCCATTCTGCGCTCCCTCGCCACCGTCGCTCGCAGAATGTACGCTGCAGAGGACACCCTCGGATCCCTCCTGACTTCCGAATCTTGGCAAGAGAACGGACCAGAAGCCAAGAAAAGACGAAGTGTAATTGACGCTCTCATACCATACTCTTTCTCTTCTCAGAAGGACGATAACGATGCGCCCTCGCATCACCTCATCGCAATGACTACTACACATGCAAACACCCTGCACAGTATGCCCGACAGGACCCTCGGTGTCGCTGATGGTTCGGCCGATGCTGAGATGTTGGCACAGGAGCCAACCCTGGGCGTCGCCGATTCTCTTATACCGATCAGCTCACGTATTCAGAATATGTCTTTATCACTCGACAATATTCCCAGCGACTTTCACCCATCTAAAGTACAAAGTACGTCGACCAACTCGTCTGCCTCTGCACCCCCAACCTCCAACCTCGAACACATGTCCTGCCCAATCTGTGGCAGGATAATTGCTGATACGATTACAATGAGTCGTATCAATGCGAGCTTCAATAAGCCTTGGTCGGGCTCGCCACTCATCATTCCTCCTGGTCCTCTCGCATCTGCTGCACTTGAGAGTGGCATGAGTGCCGTCGAGGAACTGCGCTTGCTCAAGGCTCAAGTTCAGGACGTGGCACGTGTGTGCAATGCTGTCGCACGTGGCGATTTGTCGCAAAAGATCACTGTGCCTGTCCAAGGTGTCGTCATGGTCCAACTCAAGGACGTCATTAACACGATGGTATCTTTCGCAACATCATACAACGATGTGGGTGCTCCATGCTAACTCGTGTGCCTAGGTAGACAAATTGGGTCAATTTGCAAAGGAGGTAACGCGTGTTAGCCAGGAGGTCGGTACTGAAGGGTGCGTCTAGTCAGCAAGCCATTTTCGTTCTGTTTGCGAAACACTCCCTTCTTGTTAGGAAACTGGGTGGTCAAGCCCTTGTTCTGGACGTCGAAGGCACATGGCGCGAATTAACGGGTGTCGTCAACAAGTTGGCTGCCAACTTGACGAATCAGGTCAGGAGCATTGCTAGGGTAACGAAAGCCGTTGCTTTGGGTGATTTGTCGAAGCAAATTGACGTCGATGCAAGTGGAGAAATCCTGGACCTGAAGAACACTGTCAATGGAATGGTTATTCGTCTCCGGGCACTGGCCGCTGAAGTCACTCGTGTTACGCTCGAAGTCGGTTCGCAAGGAAAGTTGGGTGACCAAGCGCACGTTCCTGACGTTGAGGGTGTTTGGTTTGAGCTGGTTCGAAATGTAAGTTGGAAAGTTGCTCTGAAAATGCATTGGCGTTAATGGCTCGTAGGTGAATCGGATGTGTTCGAGTTTGACAGACCAAGTCAGGTCTATTGCCAAGGTCACGACTGCTGTCGCCAAAGGTGACCTGACACAGAAGATCGAAATTCAAGTCGAAGGTGAAATGTCGACACTCAAGAGCACTGTCAATTCGATGGTAGACCAACTGAGCGCGTTCGCGTCGGAAGTCACCCGAGTTGCGTTGGAAGTCGGAACTCAGGGCATCTTGGGTGGTCAGGCTCGCGTTGAGGGCGTCCAAGGAACATGGGCGGACCTAACGCGCAACGTAAATGTGAGATTTTCTTAAGTTGTGAACACTTAACTCGCCTCATAACATTCTCTTTTCCCCAGAAAATGGCTAACAACTTGACGAATCAAGTGCGATCCATATCGGAGGTCACCAAAGCTGTGGCATTGGGTGATTTGAGCAAGATTGTCAATGTCGATGTCCAGGGAGAGATGCTAGATTTGAAGATGACGGTCAACTCGATGGTTGCTCAACTGTCAACGCTCGCGAACGAGGTTACGCGTGTTTCCTTGGAAGTAGGAACGGAAGGTATATTAGGAGGCCAGGCATATGTACCGGATGTTCAGGGAATGTGGAAGGTGCGCCCTCTCTATGTTGACTATCCAGCCGGAGGGGCTTCACGGCGGTGGACAGGTATTGACAGATAACGTCAACTTGATGGCCATGAATTTGACCAACCAAGTACGTTCCATCGTGGAAGTCACCAAGGCTGTCGCAGCTGGTGACTTGACGAGGAAGATTGAGGTTGATGTGCAAGGCGAGATCAAGGAGCTGAAGGAAACAGTCAATGGCATGACTGAGAGTTTAAGCTTATTTGCTGATGAAGTCACTCGTGTTGCAAGGGAAGTTGGAACGGAAGGTCGATTGGGAGGTCAGGCCCGTGTGACCAACGTGGGTGGTACCTGGAAGGTGCGTGCTCAAAGTTCGTAATGGGTAGGAAGCTTTCCTGAAACAAGGATGGCGCATCATGGCGACAGGATCTCACGGATAATGTTAACGTCATGGCTGCCAACGTGAGTGGAGTAATTTACTTCCCACTCCACATTTGGTCACGAGGTATAGTTGACTCTACAAGTCCGAACCATCGCCGTCGCGACCGTAAGTGGTGAATGGCACTCGTAATACAACGAGCTATTAAGCTGCTTTATCTGATAGACTGCTGTCGCTCGTGGCGACCTGACGCAACAAATTATGGGTGTCTCGGTCTCTGGGGAGATGTTGAGTTTGGTCAATACCATCAACGACATGATAGCCCAACTGGCCATCTTTGCTAAGGAAGTCAAGAAGGTCGCCTTCGAGGTCGGCACAGAAGGTAAACTAGGTGTACAGGCCGAAGTAGGCAATGTACAGGGCATCTGGCAAGAAATTACGTGAGTTATAGTCTCTTCCGTGATCTACTCCGTCATTCTGATTGATCCTCCTTGCTCGTGATATAGAATGTCTGTGAATACCATGGCTGGAAACTTGACCACACAAGTGCGCGGGTTCGCCCAGATTTCTGCAGCAGCCATGGACGGCGATTTCACTCGGTTCATCACGGTGGAGGCAAGCGGAGAAATGGATTCGTTGAAGACGCAGATCAATCAGATGGTTCTCAATTTACGTGACTCCATTCAGAAGAACACAGCTGGGAGAGAAGCTGCCGAGTTGGCAAATAGGTCGAAGTCTGAGTTCTTGGCAAATATGTCCCACGAGATCAGGTACGAAGCCATACCGTCGATCGACCGCTATTGTCTACTAACAACTTATTGGCAATGAACAAAGAACGCCGATGAATGGTATCATTGGCATGACAGAACTAACTCTGGACTCAGATCTGAACAGATCTCAGAGAGAGAGCCTATTGCTGGTTCACTCGTTGGCCCGCTCGCTGTTGCTAATCATTGATGATATTTTGGATATATCCAAAAGTGGGTTACTCGCGTTTCATGATGCGTTTCAAATTCACACGTTTTGTAGTCGAGGCTGGTCGTATGACGATGGAAGCTGTATCCTATTCCCTTCGTCAAACTGTATTTGGTATCCTGAAGACATTGGTTGTCCGCGCATCGCAAAATAATTTAGACCTCACTTATGACGTAGACCCCAACATTCCAGATCAGTTGATCGGCGACTCTCTCCGGCTACGCCAAGTAATCACGAATCTCGTTGGCAATGCCATCAAGTTCACACCCTCGAAAGTATCGTGCAAAGGGCAAGTTGCCCTCAGCACGCGACTCCTGGCACTGGATGACCAGAGCGTTACCCTGGAGTTTTGCGTCACGGACACGGGCATTGGTATCGCAAAAGACAAACTCAATCTCATTTTCGATACCTTTTATCAGGCGGATGGATCTACAACACGCGTATGTGTCCCTCGCATATGATCCCAAGAACTTAACCGCCATCCAAGACTTTAACAGGAATACGGCGGGACAGGTCTGGGCCTCTCCATTTCGAAACGCCTCGTCAAACTTATGCAAGGCAACATGTGGGTCGAGAGTGAGGTTGCGAAAGGCAGCAAGTTCTTTTTTACGATCACGCCCCAAATTAGCCAAAGCTCGACAGAGAATACATTGCAAAAGATGCAACCATTCCAAAGGCGTGCAATCATGTTTATTGATACACTCATGGATAGCACCGGTGTCGTTCAACGAATTCAAGAACTCGGTCTCAAAGCATACGTCAGCCACAATATCACGGAGATTTCGGACAAGGAACGTTGCCCACATGTTGACACCATTGTCGTTGATTCTCTTACGATGGTATCCCATGCCAATTTTTCTCCTCGTCTGTGCGATTTTTGACCTCGTATTGCGCAGACGAACAGTATTAAAGAATACGAACACCTACGATACATTCCTATCGTTTTGTTGGCACCATCATTGCCAAGACTCAACCGTGAGTACAGCCCTATCGGAACTATCATCTGCTTGCTCAAGAGAACGCCGCTTTTTAGTTAAGTGGTGCTTGGACAATAGCATTAGTTCTCAATTGACGACGCCTGTGGCTGCACAAGATCTTGCTTCCGCTCTAATTTCAGCCTTGGAATCGAATACCGTATCCCCAGTTGCTGCCTTTAATGACGTCGTCTTTGACATTCTCCTCGCTGAAGACAATGCAGTGAACCAGAGGTTGGCTGTGAAGATCCTAGAGAAGTATGGACACTCGGTGGAGATTGCCGAGAATGGTAGCTTGGCTGTGGATGCGTTCAAGAATAGGGTGCAGCAGGACAAGCCATTCCATATCATTCTCGTGAGTCTGGCTTGCGTTATCAATAGAATACCTAACCCTTTGTGTTATATGTTAGATGGATGTATCGATGCCGTTCATGGGTGGTATGGAAGCTACGGAACTGATTAGAGCCTATGAAATGCATAAGGGTCTCCTGCGTACGCCGATCGCCGCACTCACTGCACATGCCAGTGCGTATGCATTATGTATTCCTCGGTCCTGATGCCAACGACTTTTCAGTGATTGGTGACCGCGAGCGATGTTTACAAGTGGGCATGGATGATCATATCACGAGTATGTACCCTTTCTTTATCCTTATACTTTCGACCATTTGTCCGTTTACGCTTCATGCAGAACCACTGCGACGTACCGACCTCTTGAATTCGATCAACAAACTTGCAGGAGAGCGCATTCAACTCATGAAACAACACCATCTACTACAGAGACCGCCTGCGCTCCTACACTGATGGACAGGGCCATTCCTAGCAATAATATTTCGTAAGCCCATCGTCCTGCTATCGTCTTGCATGTTCCCCGCTCTCTCCTCTGGACGTTTCTTTGTATAGTATTACTGACGTTTGAGAATGACGTTCAATGTATTTTTTTCTTCTTCAAAGTGTATTTCATCTTCGAACTGTTACATCTTGCTCTCCCAAGTACTGCTATATCGTCCTGCTCTCACGTTGTTATATACGCAGGTTGCGTTGATCGAATGCAAATCTTTTGTACTACTAGTCTGGTTTTAATGCTCCTGGAGATCCGCTGGAAGGCAAATTGTTCATCGATATAGGCATCGGCTGCCACTTTTCTTCGTTGTCCGAGCTCAGCTTATGCCCTGCATCTACCAATCAGAATCACTTATGCATAGTCGTCATTCACTACAACAGCCAAGTATGTTTACGTGATCTCCATCAGGCATTCACCAACAACCTGCGCAGCGCCAAGCTATACACTTTCCTTGCGCACTGGTACTAACACTGTCAAGACTGGTTCACTTACATCAGCCTCCTCGCCCCTTCCAGCGTCGTCTGTCTTCTCTGCGCCCTCGCGGATCACTATCTGCTGCAGTGAATATGCACGGATGAAGACAATGAGAACAAGACCAAGCGCCGACAGCGGCGTGTTCACAAGCCAAATCGTGCTAACAGAGCGCGCATAAGCATGCATGACTTTCATTCTTAAAGCGAGATCCTACGGAGAAATAAAGTAAAATTGTGGTCAGAAAAGGTCATTGGCGAACAAAAGGGCGTACGGGAATCGATGCTATCTTGGTAATGTTGCCGTTGAGAGAAGCAGCAGAAGTACTCATAGCGACACCGATATCCTCGAGTCGTCTTTGGAGGGTACTCGAAATGATCGCCTCTCCAATCGTAATACCGATCGTACCTCCCAGTAAACTAGAGGACGTGTGACCATAGAACGTCATGGATATGTGTCATCACGTACCGCAAGAAGACGAATGCCCCTATACTTGTAGCCATATCCTTCAGAGGCATGGCAGCTTGCAGCGCAATTAACGGAGTCTATAGATGGCAACTTTGTGAGATGTGTCGCTGTCACTGGGCATATTGCATACCTGGAATAAGCAACCAATTCCAAGGGCTGCGATCAGAGGATATATTTCCTGTGCGGTGCTATAAAAATCGGTCAGATAGCAGGGTGGTTGAAAGTGCATTGTACTCACACACTAGATGTATCATCTAGCGTGGTCATCAAGCCCCATCCGACCGTCATTACAACCCAAGCACCCCAGATGATTGGACGATATGACCCTGTTTTTGCCACAACAATGCCTGACGGCACAGTGACTAAAGCACCGGTAAGGGAATATGGAAGCATCCTGTCGTGACAAGAGTAAAAATGGGCACGTAATGATGATATTATCGACCAACTTGATCCCAGATAGAGTGGGAGATGCGCCGAGCACTAAGCCGCTGTCAGCTGTTGAAGAAGAAAAGGCAGCATATTGACATACCTTGATAGTACACGGGCAAATAACTGATCAACACTCAGTATTATGGTTCAACTCATATTAGGAGAAACGCACTATAGCCCTGGTGATTATCTCAAAAGTGAACAATGTATCAACAATAATGCACATCCACCAACGTACCCATAAAGAAAGTAATGGCATGCAAAAACACGGAAATCAGTATGAAGCCAGTCGTCCGTGTCTGTTGGGCAAGTCAAAACATGTGATATGGGGATACAGGTGAGTACAGACCTTGAATAATCGTGCCGGAATAATTGCGGATCGCTTGGTGTACATCTCATTGATTGCAAAAATTAACAGCAAAGCACCTCCAACAGCAATGAGAGAAATAGTTTCTGCGCTTTCCCCTAGATTGTGGTCAGTCTTTGCAGTTAGTAAGCAATATTTTTCATACACGTGGTCTCGCTTGAGTTGAGTCCTAGCAAAAGACAAATCACACCAGAGACGACTGTAACCAGTCCAATGAAATCAAACTCTTTAACATGTTCATGCACTGATCTTCCTTGATGTGGGTTCAGGTTTAAGAAGAAGAACAAAATACCACCTGCTACACCACCCATTGGTCTGTTGCAGAGGTCAATGAGCCTATCACTTCGCGGAGAGACGAAAAGACTGACAAATTGATCCAGAAGCACCTTAGAGAGGTATCAGAAACATCCCCCACAGTATAAATCAAACGGCATACCATCTCCACGAAGTGTGCTCAGAGAGCGCCTGAACGTGGCGTTCAGATACGACAGATGGATGTGCCATAGTAAACTTACTCCACCAACAAGTGGTCCAACAACGCTGCGCAAATTAAGAACTGCTGTGGGCTATAAAATGTAATACATAACTTACGTTGCAATACCCCATGTAGCACCAAGGGCGCCCGCATACTTCCCTCGGCTATGGTTTCTAAGTGGCTAAATAAGAAATAAGAACGAGGATCTTACTCTTTGAGCGATACAATGTCTGATATGGTTATTTGGACCAACTGGATGATCCCACCACCACCTATCCCTTGTACCGCACGGCAAACTATGAGCCATGTCATGTTTTGGGCGGCGCCACACAACGCTGATCCAATCTGAATACAAGGGCAGAGAGTTATGACTGGAAAATGTTGTATTGGGCAATACAGACCAAGAACACGACAATGCATGTATACAATACCGGCTTTCGACCTGAGAATGCGATGAGTAGAATGAATGAGAAAGACGTGGGAGACAGAAACACAGACCTAAAATATCTGAAAGCTTTCCGTACAACGGAGAGAGTGTCGCTGAAGCAAGCAGATACGAGCTGTAGTACAATAAATTATTTTAGGCGCCAATGATATATGCAATATGATACTACATACCTTCCAACCCAGCCGTAATTATTGCCTCCGCCAAGCTTAGCAACGATAGTGGGTAAAGCAGTAGCGACAATGGTCTGTATGAGTCATGTGAAGGCATGTTTGGATGCGAGGACAGCAAAGCCATTTGTACCTGATCAAGGGCAGCGAGAAAAACGGAACACATGAGACCTAAAAATACGATTCCAATGCGATTTTTCGGCAAGACATGCCGCTCCTTGTCCTTCCATGATGCACCTGGTCGAGTTTTTGAAGGCGGGCCCTCTGGAATGGCAGGAGAGGAAGACATTAACGAGGGGTGAGACAAACGGATGGTCACTAGGCATATACATGAGGACTTAAACCATTTCAGGTGTCCTGAAGATGTGGCTGAACCTTCGACTGAGTCGGACTGACAAGAGTTTGATTAGCCAAAATCAGTCAATTACATACAGGCTTATGTCTAATGGCCTAGCGGGAATGACATCACGATGTTCTAGGCGAATGTTCCACCAATCAGCACCTGAAGATATGGCACGTCACAACCCACCAGGGAGTTAGTCAGTTGTTGGTCATCGATTTGACATCCAATGTTCCAAACTCCGAAGACCTAACAAAGTTGAGCTTGGTAGTAGACCATATGTCCATAAGACTCATCGATCAAATCATAGCACCATAACTTGCTCCGTTCAGTAAAGTCGTGCTTTTCCAAGTACTAGCACATAGCAGTTTCAAATTCCAATGTTCATCAAGGAATATTGATATCACGTGATGTTCGATTTCAAAATTACGGGGTATACCTTGGCAACTGGATACTTCTCACTGGTTTCTGCTCTTTTCTTCACCGTCCCGGGTATGCAATACAAGCGTGACGGCGTATATATAGTCGATGCTAGCGTCCACATTTCGCCCCCTCGACCGAGTGTATTTTCAATAATTTTTTACAAGTACATGGCTACGATCGCGTCGCCTTGGTTCCTTCTTTTGTATGTGATAGTGCACTTTCAAAATATGAATGTATCGATCCGACTTCCAAGGATGAAAACTGAATCGGAGGCCCATAGAGGCCTGCAGTCCGATCTGGTGGGGACGGGTACGATGTTGTGAGGTGCACCGGTGAACGGCCTTCGATATAAGTATATTGGCCGGACTCTGCGAACAGCCCGAGGGAGATCATCGCGCATCGCACTCAGACACGGATCAGACATCACTATGGATCCCTCCGTCCATAATATATGGTGAATTTCAGATACTCTCAAAACTTTCCATTTATTTCCCTCACACTACCATCTGTGAACGGCCAATCATTGTATCCGTATGGTGTCAGATTTCCTGGCAAATAGAATATCGATCGATCCGCAGGCGTCAAAGGCAAGTTCCTCAGCAACCGCACTGGGAGATCAGGCTGGTGATATGAGGCAAGTCGACGAATGAGCAGTCAAACGACGGAAGGAGAAACCTACATTTGATATATACAACCGCCTAAAGACAACCAGCTTTCCTTTGTCCTCCGCGGTGCGCAATGTTGATTCGCGGTTATATCTACCGGCGGATATAAACATCCTGTCTTCGCCACCTTCACCACCCTGCCATATCTCGCGCAAAAAGTCGTTATCCTCGCCTTCGCTTGGATCCACGTCTTTATTTCTTGCCACGCTGGGCTCAATCACATGGAAATATGCCAACTTGGGGTGAGCATGACGGAGCGCTGTTGCGAGGTAAGCAAATGTCGGTTGGGGGACCGGCATTCTCATATCTGCATGTCATAAGACCACGAAACCATACGGAACAGCGCAAACGACCCACCAAGATAAGTGTATACTAATCCCGACGCGATCTTCACCCACGGCATCTATAACAGCGTCTATGATCTCTCTGGTGAATCTAGTGCGCTCTTCTTCGTCTCCACCCCATCTATCAGCGCGCTTGTCAGACACTATTTGAAGAAATTGATCTGGGAGATAGCCGTTTGCGCCACGGATCTCCACTCCGTCAAACCAGCTACATGGACGGCATTCCTCGCCGCTTTCGCATACGAGACAATGCACTCTTTAATCTCGGTTTCGGTCGACGGACGTGGCGGCCTCGCTTTTCTAGTCAGCTTGACATCCGAGGAAGAAACATACGGTGATGGAGGATGTCGCGACTCGAGTACATCTATGTCTGCGGCACGACCAATTGCCTAAAGTTGGAGGAAGATGTATGATCCCTGCGCATGGACGGTATCCATCACCTATGTAAGTTAATTACCGATGACAAGACATACTTTTTTCCGACCTTGGATCTGTGCGTATCCGCCCGCGTCATGGGAAATGACCGTCGCTTCAGTAATAAGCAACGGTACTGGGGTTGAGCCACGCTGAACATGAGAGGTGTGTGATCGCAAACGTGTCAGAGGAGCAAGCACGGCGCGATGTTGAAGGTTCATCCGGCCAACTTGAATAGACTCGAAGAGTGGAGCTGTATGGACACCTGTCATGACTCTTTTCGCCTTACTCATACCTATGCTCACACGTGACTTCTTCGTCATCCATATCACGTGCTGGCACTCGTTCTTCGGCATTCCATGCCCTTCTACTCGTTCTTTCCTTTTATGGTCCTAGAGCCTGCTCTATAGATAGTGCACAGACCATCAGCTCATGTATATAAGGAGTCGCTCCACTGGTAGGACACTCCCCATCTTGAGTTTATTCATTGCTTTGGCAAGTAATCTTCTGGGCAACCTAAGGCCTTTTCATTGGTCTTGATATAAAACTCAAGATCACCTCCTTACCTTGCCCGCCCTCCATCGACGTTGCCTATGCCTCCTGCTGTACTGTGGACCCGCTCACACCTCACTGACACCTTCTTCACCCCTATACCAACAAAAGCCCCTTTGTGTCTACACTGCTGAGTCTACCTTGCGCTGGCATCTAGGAGAAATCAAATTCATTACATCCTGACACCATTGTGTGTGCGAGATCTCGGCTGACTTTACAGTGCCATCACCTGAGTCATTGCAGTCATTGTGCTCTGCAGTCTTCTCATCAATCTCACCATTTACAGCCTAATCCACCAAACACCCTCAAAGCCGTACACTGGATTCTTTTGAAACTGTCTGCACTCTACTTTTATTCCTCACCACCTGGGTTTGGACCTTCATCCTTATCAACACTTACTGCCGCCTTGAGGCAGCACCCATTCCTATCCCTCCCCCGCAATCTGTTCAGGTTTCACCACGCTTGCCGCTGAGTAATCGCACAGCTGAAACGGAAGAACAGATGGTCGTAGGATCTGATAGTGAACTTTCTGACACTGAAACCCTTGTTGACTACTATTCCTTTCTCAAACTACCACCCCCCACCGGGTCTAGTGAAGAAGACAAAGAGGAAACCCCATCGCACATTCAAGCCCTCTTTACCCCCGCTAACCTCCAATCTCGCCCTTGAGCTTTGGGACCCGGATCACCAATTACACATAACTGGCATGGTTCACCAGTACCCTAAACCATCATTACCAACTCTCTGTCTCCATCTACTCGCCATTGTTGTGAGGAGTGTGGGCACACCACAAAGAGCTCTGATCCTCATCCCCACCCCCAACACTACCGCGCTATTTGTGCTGCAGCTACTTGAAAGAAGAATGCTATACAAGCTAAGTGTAATCCTTTCCTCAAAGTCTACATCCGCCCTCATGCTGGTCAACCCCCACAGGCATCATTCAAAGAACTCAGATTTGAGCCCGCCCAAGTACACCGAGGCCCCGATCAAAACTTTCATCCACAGAAAATCATCCATGCTGAAGAAAATTGAGTTTTTTCCCCTTTAACATTACCACGACTTCAAGGATGTATTCGCAAAGGAAAACTTTGATGAGTTGCCACCTCGCTGCCCATGGGATCATGCCATCGAACTCAAGGATGGCACCCACAAAGTCAATTTCAAAACCTACCCACTCTCCCTCAAAGAGCAAGATGAACTTGACGCCTTCCTTGAAGAAAACCTATCCACCAGTCGCATCCGACCCTCCAAATCGCTGTTTGCCTCCCTCTTTTTCTTTGTCAAAAAGAAGGATGGCAAACTTCGACCTGTCCAGGACTATTGTAAACTCAATGATATTACCATTAAAAACCGTTATCCTCTTCCACTCATTGAAGAGATTACACAGAAGCTACATAATGCCAAGTACTTTTCAAAGATGGATATTCATTGGGGATATAACAATGCCTGCATGAAAGACAGCGATGAATGGAAGGCCACATTCTGCACCAACTGAGGACTCTTTGAACCCCTCGTCATGTTCTTTGGACTCACCAATTCCCCCACAACATTCCAGACTGATGAATCACATTCTCCGCGACTTGATCAATCATGGTGTGGTCATCATATACATGGATGACATACTCATTTTCACCCGCACTCTTGACGAACATTGTTGCATCGTCCAAGAAGTCCTACAAATACTCCGTGACAACCATTTATCCCTGAAGCACACCAAGTGCGACTTTGAAACCATGACCACTAAATACCTCGGCCTTATTGTTTCCAACGGTCACATTGCCACTGACCCCACCAAGGTCGATGCTGTCTGTACATGGCCAGTTCCATGGTCATGAACAGAAGTTCGCTCCTTCTTGGGATTCCTCAATTTCTTCCACCGTTTCATTCAAGACTTCGCCCAGAAGGCTCGACCCCTCAACGCTTTCACTAGTGAGAAAGCCGACTTTGTCTGGACAGATGCTTGTCAACACTTGTTCGACCTTCTCCATGATGCTCTCATCATGGCCCCCATCCTTTCCCTTGCCACCGACCACGACCCTTTCTGCATTGAAACTGACAGATCTGGTATTGGTCTCAGTGCTATCCTCTCACAATTCCAGGATGACAAATGGCACCCAGTTGCTTACCTATCATGCTCCCTCTCGGACACTGAACACAACTACCATGCCGCTGACCTCGAATTTGCTGCCATCATTGAAGCTATCACCACTTGGCGACACTTCCTCCTCAATGCCCACGTCCCCTTCAAGATTCTAACTGATCATCAGAACCTCACTTACTATACAATCCCCCAAGACCTTTCTCACCAACAGGCCAGATGGAATCAAATAATGCAGAAGTTTCACTACTCCATTGTTCATTGCTCCGGCAAAACGAACCCTGCAGATCCTCTGTCCTGGAGGTCAGACTTTGAAGAGGGGATGAGTTCAGACAATAAAGGGGTTACAGTTTTTCCTCCCCATTTATTTAAACCTTCACTACCATCGCAGGCTGTGGAGAACGCTGCGATGTCCATCTTTTCTCTCAATAATAATGAACTTTCTTCTTACAAAAGCATAGACATTCCTATTTCCTCCATTTCTTCTCTACCTATGAATGCTATCGATATGTGAATGCTAACGGCAATGCATGTAGCCGAACAGACAATCCCGACGTCAGTTTCCTTCAACGATTGTATTTCATCCCTCCAACATATCCGTGACTCTAAAGTTGATTGGGCACTCGCCACAAAAGATCCACAATTCACAATTCGTGATAACTTACTTTACTTTAAAGACACTTTATACATACCTAAGTTGGATACCCTTCATGATGACATTTTATCCTTCTACCATTCTCACCAAACAGCAGGACACCTGTTACGCTCAGGCGTAAACCCGAGTGACGAGGGGGTGAGGGGACGTTAACGTCGCTATTCAGCTGACGTGGCAAGGGTTGATAGACGGGCGATCCGCTATCCTCAGCCTCAATGGTATGTCGTGAGCTGTTGACCTGGTCAACGTATGTTGTGACACAGGGACGAAGGAGTCGCTATGGAGGAGCGACGACGAGGGGAGGTGAGGAGAACGCCTACTTGGTAGCAAGGCGGGGACAAGGGGCCCGAGAGGAGTTGATGATCAAGGTAGATTCGGGTAGGTCTAACTTGGGGAATACATCGAGGGTATCGAGAGGTTTATATAGACGAGTCAGGAGAGAATGAAGCGGAGCGTAAAAGGGATGACTCGACTATGGAATGCGATGGAATCGCGAAGAAGGGGAACGAGTCAGAGATATTGGTAGTGATACAACTGCGGATACTGCGGATGAGTCACGCTAAATAGGTAAGCGATGATAAGGAAAAAGGGGGAGTAATAAAGTGGCTCAAGCGGGACTCGAACGGCAAGAGCAGTGTCTGTAGAGAAACTAGAGTAAGAGCGAAGAGAAAAGAGTAGGGGTATAAGCGAATTGTAACAACACCCTGGAATCTGCGCAACCACTCAGAAGATCCAAGAACAGTTTTACTGGCCTACATCTGCCAAAGATATCAAGAGATATATCAAAGGATGTGATGCCTGTCAAAAGTCCAAGGCTCTTACCCAGCCGCGTCACACTCCTCTGAACCCCAACGCCATTCCCTCGTTACCATGGGAACATATCTCGTTGGATCTTATCACACCTCTCCCCGAATCTAAAGGCAAAGACTCCATTCTCATCATCGTCGATCATTTCACCAAAATAATTCAACTCTTTGCCGTAAACCAGACCATCACGTCCAAAGGAATCACAACCATCCTTCACGACAAAATCTTCAAGTTGCACAGACTTCCAAAGAAAGTCATCTCCAACCGAGGAACCCAGTTCATGTCTTCATTCATGACCAAACTTTACAAATTACTCGCAATTGAACCAAATCCATCCACTGCCTTCTACCCTCAAACCGATGGCCAGACCGAACAATACAATGCTTGGGTCAAACAATACCTTCGCATCTATGTCAACCATCGCCAGACGGACTGGACTGATTGGCTCCCCATTGCCGAGTTTACCCATAACAACACTCCTCACATCACCACTCGTCAATCCCCCTTCATGCTCAACTATGGACATGAACCCCATGTCATCGGACATTCCCGTCGAACCATCTGCAATGAGACAGCCACTGACTTCGCTGCCAACATGACTGCCCTTTGCAAACAGTCACAGGAAGCGCTTGCTCTTGCCAATGACTACATGAAAAAGTTCTATGACCGCTCTGTGTGTCCCATCAAGGATTACAAAACAGGAGACCTAGTTTTACTCGAAGCATCTCACATTTGCACTGACCACCCCATGAAGAAGCTAGATCACAAACACTATGGTCCCTTCAAGGTGCTCTCCAAAGTCAGTGTTGCCTTGTATAAACTCCAACTCCCTCACAGATGGTGTTCCATCCATCCTGTATTCCATGAAGCACTCCTTCATCTGTATCACTCCGGCGAGTTCCCCTCACAATCCACTCCTCCTCCTCCTCCTCCCCCTGATCTAATCAATGATCAACCTGAACAAGAAGTCAAGTCTATTCTCAATTCCCGTGACCATCGGGGGTCCGTAGAATACTTGATCCACTGAAAAGGTTTTCGTTACGATTCACGCATACCCCTACCTTTTCTCTTTCACCCTTATACTAGTTTCCTACTGACATTGCTCTCGCTGTTCAAGTCCTGCCTGAGCCACTTTATTATTCCTCCTTTTTCTCTTATCTTCGCTTACCTAATTAGCGTGACTCATCCACAGTATCCGCAGTTGTATTGATACCGCTATCTCTGACTCACCTCCCTTCTTCGCGATTCCATCGCATTCCATAGTCGAGTCATCCCTTTTACGCTCCGCTTCACTCTCTCTTGACTCGCGTATATAAACCCCTCGATATCCTCGATGTATTCCCCAAGTTAGACCTACCCGAATCTACCTTGACCATCGATTCCCCTCGGGTCCCCCCAGTCCTCGCCTTACTGTTGAGTAGGCGCTCCCTTCGTTCCCTTCATCGTCACATCACCATAGCAACTCCTTCGTCCCTGCGTCACAACATACGTTGACCAGGTCAACAGCTCACAACATACTGTTGAGGCTGAGGATAGTGGATCGCCCGTCTATCAAACCCTTGCCACGTCAGCTGAATAGCGACATTAACGCCCCCTCGCCCCTTGTCACTCAGGTCTACGCTTGAGCATAACAAAAGATCTAACTTGCTCTTCACTGGGCAAGCCTCGCCTTAGCCCACCATTCATCCCTATCGTCCCTCGAACCCTAGACCCTCTCTAGGTCCTCGTCGCTATCGCGAACCCTCTCCGTCCCCCTCAGAACACTTCTCGGCCTCGCAAGAAGAGGTACCCACTGATAACGACATTGTTGTATCCCCAGAAGATCACAAAGACCTTACCCTTGCCCATGCCCTCTCGTCCTTGTTGGTGATCCCGCGAGCCCCCACACCCCCATCGCCTACGCCGATCAGTAGATCGAATCCCTTCGCCCCACCACCACCCATGTCCCACACTACCCCCACCCCATTGAAACCCACCGAACTTCACCTCAGAGTCCCTGAAGACTTCGATGGATCCTACGAGTGTGCCATGCCATGGTACTACTCCGTCATGGCCTACCTCATCGTCAACGAGGAGGTTTACAACACCGACCAGAAGAAGGTCGCCTACGCCCTCTCCTTCATGAAGAAAGGGTCAGCACTCACCTGGGCCGACACCTACCAATGGAAGGCAATCAATGCCACCACTTTTGGAACTCTCGACGAGTTCACCAAGGCGTTCAAAACCACCTTTGAACGACACAACATCTCGGATAATGCCATCCACTGGCTATCCACCCACCATTGCATGGCCTCGAAAGGCCAAATCTGTTACGCTCAGGCGTAGACCCGAGTGATGAGGGGCGAGGGGACGTTAATGTCACTATTCAGCTGACGTGGCAGGGGTTTGATAGGCGGGCGATCCGCTATCCTCAGCCTCAACGGTATGTCGTGAGCTGTTGACCTGGTCAACGTATGTTGTGACACAGGGACGAAGGAGTCGCTATGGGGGAGCAACGATGAAGGGGACGAGGGGAACGCCTACTTGGTAGCAAGGTGAGGACAAGGGGGCCCAAGAGGAATCGATGATCAAGGTAGATTCGGGTAGGTCTAACTTGGGGAATACATTGAGGGTATCGAGAGGTTTATATAGGTGAGTCAAGAGAGAATTAAGCGGAGCGTAAAAGGGGTGACTCAACTATAGAATGCGATGGAATCGCGAAGAAGGGAAGTGAGTCAGAGATAGCGGTATCAAT